>BRDA01026828.1:0-10974 GCA_036984385.1 Crenuchus spilurus | reverse complement strand
AGTTTCGATTGAGTAATCGGATAAACATATTTAGTTTGTTAAAGTGCAATAAAAAATACACAAGAGAAAACAAGACATTTCACGTAATAATGAATGACCAATTGGTTTCCTTTTTTAGATTTAGGTTATATTTTTAAATTGACAACATACATTTCCAAATAGCAAACACAAATAGAAATAAATAAAACAAAATAGAATTACCACAAGTAAAAAACAAATTAAATTACTTTCAACTTAAGATTTCTTGTAGGTATCAAAAATATAGGGCAATAATCAATAAAAAAGGCATAAACATTGGCTGTATGTTGTACATCTTAGGTTCTGAACAGGTCTATGCACAAACAGTTTCACACATCTCTGCTGCGAGTGCTTTAAATCAATAGCTCCAGGAGAATCAAGGAAAAGGCCTCCGTGTGTGTGTTTGTGTTCCTTTTAAAGGAGCATTTGACTGCAATGCATGAACGTGATCATGTCAGCATGCTCAGGACTTAGGCTTGCCCTCTTTTCTGAAGCAATGTTACCTGCAGCTGAAAACAGATGCTCTGATGGCGTGGATGTAGCTGGAATACACAGTAGAGACCTGTCAGTTCTGAAGGTGTTGGATAGCGCGTTGCATTATTTTCCTATTGCCGTTTTCTTCTCGCATGGTTGTCGCTCTTTTCCCTCGTTGCTTCCATATTCCCGCTTCTCATCTAAAAATCTCCGCTCTGCCCTCTCCTTCCTGTGCGTGGGTGACGTAAGCGTGGGGAACCACCTTAAAAGTCATCAGTGTGAAATGCTTTTAAAAATAAATAAACAATGACTCGAGGCACAGAAAATTACTCGATCACTTTTTGTAATCGAGTAACTCGAATTACTTGAGTAATCATTTCACCCCTACTTCTGAGTCAAAGCTACATGTCCCAAATGTCACACAGACACTTTTATTACCATTCAACCATTGATGTACATGATAAATTGCTCAAAAATAAACTATTGGCATATAGTAAATAATAATTATCGTCAAATAAATTTTTTTTATTTTCCTCCATAACAAGACTCACAGCTGTGGTGTTAAAATGTAAACAGAACACATACAGAGCAAAAGTAGCTAAAGGCTGACTTGTTCTTTAAAAAAATCTGTTTCCAGTAAAGCAAAAGCACATCACAGGTATATGAGTTTTGTAACATGGATTGTTTCGGGATTTGAGCCTGGGAAAGCCTCATGGTCTGGGCTGCAGCTTGCAGTTTCACACACTCCTCATACTGCTCTTTATGATGCTGCTGTAAATGGTGGAAAAGATTAGTGGTGATCGAACCTTTTGTCCAGACTTGAATATATTACTCTGCTGTTCATCTGACACTCTGAATCCAAAACATCTCCAAATATTTAGCCAATGTTTTTCTTTTTACTTAACAACTGCTCTGTGATTGCTTCTTTCACGTATCTCTGTCTCAATGCCATCACTGCCTGCATCACGTGTGAAACAGTGGGGGAGGGGGAGTTTTTGCGAGGGAGAGAGGAGGGGCGGTGTGAAGTTGTGCAGAGGCAAAATAGAGGATCTACAAGTGTAATTATGACGCAACACAAACTATATCGATATAAACGATATTGTATCATCTTATATACAAATACAGCAAAGCAACAGAATGTTTTAGCATTAGTTGACTGACTTGTTTTGGTGTCAGTGGATGTCGTTTGGACAACTGTCAAGTCAGCAGTCTGGCATACAGAATTAGACTAAGAGACCATTTAAAGGCATTTGCAGAAATTTTGAGTTAATTAGCTGATTAGAGTGTGGCACCAGGTGTCTTCAATTTTGAACCTTTTCACAATACAGGTAGTCCCCGGGTTACGTCGTCCCCGAGTTACGTTGTTTTGTGGTTACGACACATCTTCCATTTACTGTATAAAGCCTTTTTTCATGTTTGGTGTGCGCTGCAGTGTGCGTGGCGGAAGAATACACGGTTACGCAGCTGTTTCCTTTCATTATTAAACATATTTTATATGTGTTTTTTGATAATTACTGTGTTAGAATAGAATAAGTGCTTATAGTATGTTATTTATGTACAGTATTTACGTATGTTCCGACTTACATGAAATTCGGTTTATGACGCGAAAGTAGGAACGGATCAACGTCGTAACCTGGGGACTACCTGTATTCTAATTGTCTGAGATACTGAATTTGGGATTTTATTATTTTTAATTATAATCATCAAAATTAAAATAAACATTTGAAATATATCAGTCTGTGTAATGAATTAATATAATATACAATAAAAAGTTTCACTTTTTGAATTACTAAAATAAATCAACCTTTTCACGATATTCTAATTTATGACCAGCACAAGTAGATGTTTTACAAGTATGTATTTGTTTGAATATGTTATTTAGTAATAACTATGTGTTGCTGCTAGTCTTGGCCAGGTCTCTTTTGTAAAAAGAGATCTTTGATCTCAATGGGTTTTTAACCTGGTTAGATAAAGGCTAATAAAATAATAATAATAATAATTAATTAATTAATTAATTAATTAAATAAATAAATAAATAAATAAAATTAAATTAAATTAATCCAATGGTTATTCAGAGGCTCAGATGAAGGAACTAAAAAAAGCTTTTGTGTTAATTTGAATATTGCTCACATAATTACATTGACAGTCGGTCTAACTCCTTTTTTCATAGGCGGGCCAAATTCTCTGGGTGGGCAAAGCAGAGAAATGGGAGGTCATCTTTCCCCATATGACTGAGTAGGGCATAATATAAACCGAACCCTAGCCCTAACCTACTTGAGCCGATGTTACTTCTAACAGATGTTAGCATTAGAAGGCAGTGTGATGTTGAAGTTTCCAGATTGGCCCATCTGAGCTTTCATTTTCTCAAAGGTGGTGCTGGATACCCAGGGCTTGCATTACACCTTTGGCCATGTCTAGCCACTGGGGGACCATAAACAGGCTAGGGGAACTCATACTAATGTAAAAAAAAAACACAAAGTGAAATTTTCATGCCATGGGACCTTTAAAGCTTGTTTTATTGTTGATGTTTGCACACATGACTATATATACAGAAGTTAAACCCATTACAGCAAAAATGTATTCCATTAAACCTTATTCTCTCTTTCTGTTTTTTTTTTTTTTCCATGAAGGATGCTTCCAGAGGTGGCTCATTGAAAATAAAACAGAGAAGTGGGATCTGGAAAGGAGGTTGACAAAGACTGGACGTTATATAACAGAAAAAATAATGGACATCAATAAGAAAGATAAAAAAAACAAAGTAGTGTGTGTGTGTGTGTGTGTGTGTGTAACATTATTTTCAAAAAAGTGAAAAAAGATGTTTTTGGTTACTGAAATTGTTCAGAGTTAGATTTTGATTTGATATTGCTTTTTTGTTAAGGATAAATTTTGTTATTAAGGTTAAATTTCTGAGATCTACCCCGCCCATCCCGCACGCGTTCTTACAAACATGGAAGAGCCTGTTCAGTACAGAGCAGCAGGTATTTTTAACATAAAAATACATTATGTTTAACTGCTGAGCAGGTTGTAGATATTACACTCACACATATTTGTTCTCCCACACAGTTGAAAAGTATTACATTAGCAAGGTAGGTTAGCTAGCTATTATGCCTAGGTAAATCCAGGTAGGTACAGAACAAATAGCTTATAGCATTTATTAAAATTGGAAGTTTTCAATTTGGTAAAAATATTTCACATTCATATACTTCATTATACAAACACTAACTAGAGGAGACCAAATAAAATCAAATGATGAAGAAATGAGAGAATTCTCAACATTAAGAATTACTGTCAACAACAATGGTACCATTTAATAATTATGAGACTTCTATAAACTGCCATTAAAGGAAAAAATCAATAAAATAGTGATGACAGAAGTGAGTCTTTTGAGAATCATGTGTCCTGTCTATGCCCTTCCCTCATGCGACTCCACTTCCCAGAATGCATCTGGAACTCCAGTTAACACCTAAGAAATCACAAAAGAACTGTCAGATCTCATTCACTTGAGTACCGATCAAGTTGACCTGTGGCTCATTAATGTCTCTCTATTTTAATTATGCTGTGCCAACACACACTGTGAATTATTATTGCTAACTTGAACACATACCAAGCATTTGTTTTTTCATGTTCATCTCGTGTATGACCTTACCTTCGCAATTTGACCACACCTTAAGCTTTATCCCATGTATCTTGTTTATGTAGTTATCTTGTCTCCTCTCTTAACCTCTGCCTGTTTTGATTATGATCTTTGGATCTCCTCAGTGTTGTTTTGCTTCTTCTGTATGTGAACTTGTACCGTCTCGCTACGTACTTTAGATTCTTTCTTTTAGTAAAGGTTTTTTTTTTTGCCTGCATTTCCTGGTTCCTTTCAGCCTCAGTCCTCACAGAGATCAAAGCAAATGAAACAATTGTGGAAAAATCCCACTTTTTAATGATTTTCCACATTTTCATATTTACACATTGTCACTTTTTCATGTGCAATAGTGATTTCATCACTTGGGTTCAAATGTAAGACTGCAATCATTCAGAAGATCATAATGTAAGTGGGCATTTACATGGCAGATCATTAACAGAAGCCACATTCAAATCACAAATCAGATAAAAAAACAACACTGTCAAACTGCTAAATTGTGTGACCATCTCTGACTATAACTACTAGCATATACACCCAAATAACAATCCTGATGTTACTTTATACCATTTTTCCAATCATACAAAACTTATCAGCAATACTACTTGTTTGCAAGGCTGAGTTAATTTTGAATGATAAACTAATAGAAAACAAATCAAATATTATCAGTAATAAATCACAGATACAGCTATAAAACAGACCTGCAGGTTGTCTAGTCAGATTGTCCATATGATGGGTGATGGACTTTCATGAGCCCAAGCTTAAATCCTAACAGCAGAGCATGTATGGTGTTGAATGCACTAGAGAAATCAAAGAACAATCCTCACTGTGCTGCCTGAGGTATGTTAAGTGGAAGTATGTTCTGTTCAGTTGGATAATAACTACATCATCCATTCCAATGTCATCCTGCTGCAGATGGTTCAGAGCAGTTCTTACTAGAAGTCTCAGATGAGACTTTCAAGTGTTGTAATCAAGTGGAAAGTGCAACAGGGCCTCTTGTCAAACTACAGCTCAGATTATCCATCCATCCATCCATCCATTTAATCCTGATCAGTGCCCAGTTAGTCTCCTACCCCTTCACCAGATGCAGGGCAGGGCATTACAGACTGTCTTAGCCAAGCATGGGACAGGGTTACAATCTATTGCTGGGTATACAACTCAGATTAAGGATGTACTAAAGCATTCCACACAGTTTTTCCACACACATTTTCAGCATAAAAATGTTCAATCTCATAAGTAGTTTTGTCTCCTGATCAGCAGTGAATGTAGGTGGATATTGGCCACTGTGGTGGGAAGATGTGTGGAGTCTGTAGTGGAGAGCAACTGCTGGTGGTCACAGGTGTGAATTGCTCTAGTAAATGAAGGGGTGGCAGAAAATGGTTTATAGCATTTTTGTTCAGGTACGTTAAACTGCATAGTAGACAGACATAGTTGAACAGGAGGGAAGCCTCTGTCAAACTTTATAAAATTTTTCAAAAAAAAAA
The DNA here is from genome assembly GCA_036984385.1 of Crenuchus spilurus. Classification (NCBI taxonomy): domain Eukaryota; kingdom Metazoa; phylum Chordata; class Actinopteri; order Characiformes; family Crenuchidae; genus Crenuchus; species Crenuchus spilurus. Next base: position 5,370 of record BRDA01026828.1, on the reverse strand, counting down.
TTTTGCATAAAAGTTAGGTGCACCCAAATTTTCGACCACATCACATTTAACACCACAATTATTATTTTTAATCACTGTCCATACAGGCAATTTTGAATTGTAAATGATTAACTAACAATCTGGTCAACATAAAGTTCTTTATTTGAATCTTGCAGAATTCTGCAAGAAAGGTAACAGTGAAAAAGTGTTGGTGCTTAAAGTGCTTCACTGAGCTGAATTTTAAATGTAAAAATCTCAATATAAGTGAGAAAATTTAAATTAAAAGTGTTTCAAGGGCTTCAAGCTCAACATCTCATGGCTCAATGTCTTATGGACTATCCTCTACTGCAGTCAGTGTTTCAATTTGTAATGTATTAGAACCAATCACAAATGCACTATTGCCAGCTATAATCTTCCCACACTCTTTACAGTAAATGCAGTGCATTATATTATCAGCTCTACTGTATCTTTGCCAGGGAAAATGGTCAAGCCACCCTCTTCAAAGTGTATATACTTTCCCCCCTTTTAATACCTGAGGGCTTTGGCTCTGAATCGATTGTATGTGGCTCATGTATCTGATGTCGTCTCCAGACCAGGCTGTGACATAACCTGGGAGTGTAATGGCTCCGTGTCAGAGCATTGGTTATGATTTTCAGAGGGATCAGGCCTTAACGTAACATTCTCAACAAAAATGTTTGGGTAGTGAGTGTGGATATTAAGGCCCAAATGAGACTTCCATAGCTGGTCGCACCAGTACAATCTCACATTTTTTTGTTGCTCTATTGAGAAATTAGGTCGCTCATGTGACCAAATTGGTTGCACTGTAGAGCCCTGAATTGGTTTACTTCATTTGCGCATTTGCACTCGCACTCTGCTTGTTTGAGGTTTTTGGTCGAGCCTTCACTACAGCATAGTCACTACTGTATGAATACGCTGATGTATATGGAGTTTACTCTTCTGAATAAACCTCTTCCCACACTCTGGACACTGATGCGGTTTCTCTCCTGTGTGAATACGCTGGTGTTCTTGGAGTTTACTCTTCTGAATAAACCTCTTCCCACACTCTGAACACTGATACGGTTTCTCTCCTGTGTGAATACGCTGGTGTTCATGGAGATGACTGTGAGCAGTAAAACTCTTCCCACACTCTGAACAGTAATACGGTTTCACTCCTGTGTGAATACGTTGGTGTACTTGGAGATTATTCTGATGACTAAATCTCTTCCCACACTCTGAACAGTGATGTGGTTTCTCTCCTGTATGAATACGCTGGTGTGCTTGGAGATGACTCTGTTGATTAAAACTCTTTCCGCACTCTGAACAGTAATATGGTTTCTCTCCTGTGTGAATACGCTGGTGTTTTTGGAGATCACTCTGTTGATTAAAACTCTTTCCGCACTCTGAACAGTAATATGGTTTCAATCCTGTGTGAATACGCTGGTGTGTTCTGAGAATACTCTGACGATTAAAACTCTTCCCACACTCCGTACACTGATACGGTTTCTCTCCTGTGTGAATACGTTGGTGTACTTGTAGATGACTCTGTTGATTAAAACTCTTCCTACACTCTGAGCAGTGGTATGGTTTCACTTCTGTGTGAATATGCTGGTGTTGTTTGAGACTATTGTGATGATTAAACCTCTTTCCACACTCTGAACAACAATAAGGTTTCTCTCCTGTGTGAATACGATGGTGCTGTTTGAGACTATTGTGATGATTAAACCTCTTTCCACACTCTGAACAACAATAAGGTTTTTCTCCTGTGTGAATACGATGGTGTTTTTGGAGATCACTCTGTTGAGTAAAACTCTTCCCACATACCGAACACTGATATGGTTTCTCTCCTGTGTGAATACGCTGGTGTTTTTGGAGATCACTCTGTTGAATAAAACTCTTCCCACATACTGAACACTGATATGGTTTCTCTCCTGTGTGAATACGCTGGTGTCGTTTGAGACTATTGTGATAATTAAATGTCTTTCCACACTCTGAACACTGATGTGGTTTCTCTCCTGTGTGAATACACTGGTGTTTTTGGAGATCACACTGTTGAATAAAACTCTTTCCACACTCTGAACACTGATGCTTGCCTGTTTTTTCTATGTTTTCCAGGATCTGTCCGTGAAATGTATCACAATGCAAAGTATCAGAAGATTGTGAAGTTATACTGGATGCCACATTCTCTTCTTTCATCTCTACTGATTTCACCATGGTGATGTATTCCTTTTGGAGATATCTCCTGAGGTCTTCATGGAAGCTGGCACGAGGAACAGGGAAAGACTTTCAAAAGGATGGTGTTAATTCCTGAAGGAGAAAAAAAATTAACATTTAAATGTAACAGAAGATTTCTAAGCACATCTCTGAATGGAACAGAACATCATATATTGTTATTGATGTTATCATTCAGGTTATTTTTGAAAGTCACAGGGCCAATAAGCATCGACATATTTGTTGTGTAACTGTAGTAAATCATTTGATATATTTGCTTATTTACACAGAATGCAGTCATTGTGGTTGTCTTAGTTTTAGTTGCTCTACAGGTGCTGGTCAGAAAATTAGAATATCATGAAAAATTTTATTTATTTCAGTAATTCCATTGAAAAAGTGAAACTTGTATATTATACTCATTCGCTTCACACTGACTGATATATTTCAAATGTTTATTTCTTTTAATTTTGATGATTATTACTGACAACTAATGAAAATTTCAAATTCAGTATCTCAGAAAATTAGAATATTACTTAAGACCAATAAAAAAAAAGGATTTTTAGAAATGATGCCGAACTGAAAAGCATGAACATGAAAATTATGAGCATGTACAGCACTCAATATGTAGTTGGGGTTCCTTTGGCCTGGATTACTACAGCAATGAGGCGTGGCATGGATTCGATCAGTCTGTGGCACTGCTCAGGTGTTGAGAGCCCAGGTTGCTCTGATAGTGGTTTAGTGGATAGTCTGTTTTCTTCTGTTTAGGTGTTAGTGCTGTTTTTTTTTAGTTTCCTAATGCAAATCTCATTTCAATCATTTCAATTTCTTAAAGTTCTGTCACAAATATTGACTCTTCTTTCCGTCCATTTCTTTTGTTGCACATTTTCCATTTGTCCTGAACCATCACAATTACATTCCAATTTAAAACCTTCACTCTTTAGAAAATTAGCAACATGCCACACTGCAAAATAAATTACAGACCTGAATCTAATTTAGAACTTCTGCCATGTTATGTATCAGTGCATCTAACATCTCCAAGTAAGACCACATACTGCCCAGGAGCTCACTAATGCTCTGATCCAGGTATGGGAGGAAATCCCCAAGAACACCATCCTGTATCAGGAGTATGCCCACACGTTGTCAGGATTGTATACAATCATGTGAGGGGTATACACACTACTGAGGCAAATTATGAGATGTTGTGATGAAATCAACTGATTTTCAGTGTGATTTTGAATCCAGACAAGGTGTTGATTTTCTGAATCTCATCTCAAGTATGTCTTAGACATCACAGATGGACTTTGAGAAGACATTTAGCAGCTGTAAAAAAATTTTCTTACATTTCAGGGACGTAGGAAAGACGTGCTATTAGAATACATCCAGTATCTACAACTATTGATGAATAAAATACCAACATAAGATAGATTTACAATTATTTTTTAGAAAGATGCATTTAAGACATTAAAAATATAGGATGAATATTAGATTAAATAATACTAAACAATAAATGAATAAGTTTATACATTTACTCTAAAATTATGATAATTCTGCAAACACTTATACCTTTATGATGGATTTAAACTGTACTCAACTGGTGGTAATGCAATGTTTTAATATGCCTATTTATACAGAGTCAAACAGCACAGAATTGAAACGTTGCTAACACGCTATTGTCTCCTCCGCTCTGAGGAGTAAATTAGCGATAATTCAGTGCGTCGCTAAAATCTCTCCGGGACGGGACTCCCTCTCGGACTCTTACCGGATAGGAAGTTTAATGGTGCACACTGTCAGCCGGTCATCCAAACCGAGAACTGTTCAGTCGTGTGTGGTGTTGAGTTTGGTCACAAACATGAGCGCCTTGTTTTTGCTACACAAATAGCGGCTAATCCAGGCTAAGCTAACAGCAACGTTCTGCGACAGTCGATCCTGCTGCTGTAAATACAAGTAACTGTAGCACATTACTGTTGCTTTACTTGTTTCACGATATTACAGCTATTTTTATGATAATACGTCGTATAAACTGATGTTCTGTTGGTCACAGAAACACCTCTTTTCTCGTAGCCCGTAACTACTACTGACTGCAGCCCCGCAGACAAGCCCCTAACTGGACAAAATGCCCCTGAATGGATTTTCTTAATTCTCAGTCAGTTATAAATCCCATATTTTTGCTGAAAATTGTCCGATACCGATACACAGCTGGCCCGTTTTTCTGCCTGTAAATTCTTGGTCTATTTTATTTCTTTGTTAAATCCAGGCAGTTCTATTCAGTAGGATGGCTTTTTATTTCCATTCTAAACCAAAAACAAAAATTTGAGAATAAAAGTTATAATATTATGAGAATAAAACCGTAATATAAAGTTATACTTTCTTAATGGATTTACCAATAAAGAAATACCAATCTGCTGGCCCATCAGAATTGGATTGTTATTATATCCATCCAACCATCCATCTATCCATCCATCCATCCATAGATTCCATCATCTTACGTTTATCTGGGTCGCAGGGGTAAAAGCCTAAGCAAAGTAGACCAGGTGTCCTTCTCCCCAGCAACCTCTTCTTGCTCATATGGGAGGATTCCAAGGCATTCCCAGGCCGGCTGAGAGATATTCAGTCATGGCCGAAAGTGTTGGCACCCCTAAATTCTCTCCAGAAAATGAAGTATTTTTCCCAGAAAATTATTAAAATTACACGTTTTGTTATACACATATTTATTTCCTTTGTGTGTATTGGAACACAAAAAACAGAGGAAAAAAAGGCAAATTTGACATAATTTCACACAAAACTCCAAAAATGGGCCGGACAAAATTATTGGCACCCTCAACTTACTATTTGGTTGCACACCCTTTGGAAAAAATAACTGAAATCAATCGCTTCCTATAACCATCAACAAGCTTCTTACACCTCTCAACTGGAATTTTGGACCACTCTTCTTTGGCAAACTGCTTCAAATCTTTCATATTTGAAGGGTGCCTTCTCCCAACAGCAATTTTAAGATCCCTCCACAGGTGTTCAATGGGATTTAGATCCGGACTTATTGCTGGCCACTTTAGGACTCTCCAGCGCTTTGTTTCCATCCATTTCTGGGTGCATGTTTGGGGTCATTGTCCTGCTGGAAGACCCATGACCTAGGACGCAAACCCAGCTTTCTGACACTGGGCCCTACGTTGCGACCCAAAATCCTTT
>BRDA01026822.1:0-45134 GCA_036984385.1 Crenuchus spilurus | reverse complement strand
GTGTTAATGTAGGCCAGTTTTAGTTGATGTGTTAATGCAGGCCATGTTTTGATGGATGTGTTAACATAGACCAGTTTTTGGTGAATATGTTAATGTAGGCCAGTTTTTGGTGGATGTGTATGACTAGGCCAATTTTTGATGAATGTATTAATGTATACCCGTTTTTGGTAGATGTGTAAGTCTAGGCCAGTTTTTTGATGAATGTGTTAATGTAGGCCAGTTTTTTGATGAATGTGTTAATGTTGGCCAGTTTTTGATGAATGTGTGAACATAGGCCAGTTTTTGATGAATGTGTTAATGTAGGCCAGTTTTTTGATGAATGTGTTAATGTTGGCCAGTTTTTGATGATTGTGTGAACATAGGCCAGTTTTTGATGAATGTGTTAATATAGGCCAGTTATTGGCTCACTGCATGTCTAAATCTTAACACACTAAATTACATTAAGTGATTTCTAATGTTTTAAGATACTGTTAGCTGTTATAAACAAAATGCAGGTTAAAAGATTATTCAAGATACTTTTGTTCATTTGACAGATGTTATATCTGTATCTGTCATGTTTATTTGAAATGAACTACAATGTTTCAGTGTGTGATAATTAAAACATACAGTTTGTATGATGCTAACTGGTACACTACATTAACTTTTGGCCTTGAAACTCCAGGGGAAAAGAAACTTCAGTCAATCAAAATCTATTGTCTGATGAATTATATTTAGAGTAAGAAACATCTGGAATATGAAAACTTGACATTTGCTGATTCCTTTATTCTTTTAAATGAAGTCAGATGCAACCACAAAAAGTGATTTCCTTATTATGAAATTGAATATTGATTATAATAGCTAAGCATGATAACACTGGTTAAAGAGCTTGTGTAAGCATACAAATTCATATATCTTAAAAGATAATGGATTTCATTCTTACAACTCAGACACAGCACTGAAAATAAACCCCTGCAATCTGAAAATGGCTCTGCTTGTATCCTGCTCCTAAGCAGACTTAATGCAATCAAAAGGGTGATCTCCTGTTGTGTAATGCTTTCCTCTGATACATTAATCCCTCTGTGTGATGAACTTGCTGGCTGGAGCTGAGGCTTAGCACCCACACACACACACACACACACACACACAAAGCGCTGTTGTGCTGAAAGTACGAGTGTGAGCAAAACAATGTTTGATATTCACACATGATACTGAAGTCCGTGCCACCGGAGAGAGAGCATGCTGGCTTCATTTCCGGTCCCCTTCTTTCGAATGGCAACTGGACATTTTGATGAGCAATGTTGCCCATCTGCTGCCTACATTTCTCCAACTGGTGTGTGAATATGACGTATAGAGCGTATATTCAATTTGTGTCCTCGCCTTGGTGCTACCTGCACTGTGCTCTGCACTTTAAATCTCCACCACTTCACACTTAAGGTAAAGTTAATGAGACCTGCATTCACTTCTGTGAGATTGGAAATGATACAGCCTGACATTGCAGACTATAGCAGATTCCTTACTCAAGCTTATTTTAAACTAAGTTTGTTTCTTCAGCTTTGCACTAATGCTGTGATCTACTACATGCTTAAAGCATCACTCTCAGATTTTAATGTACTTGCTAATGTATAAATGAATAATGTATAAATGTATATGCTAGCTAAAACATTAGCAGCTAATTAGCCAAGCAGCCTAATCTCTATTATCATATACAATAGAAACAGCATACACATATATATCTGGGATTTCATTTATTCAACATTAACACGTAATGATTTAGACATACTTGACACAATGCTAATTGGTTTAAGCTTCCATTACTTGATAGCGACATTAGCCTTGCCGCTCTAGCACAAAACTGAAGAGGCAAATTTCAGACCCCACACGTCTTAGCTCATCAAATACATTTGGGGTAAGGCTAAAATTGTTTACATTTATTTTTTTGCCAGAATATTGCTTTAGTTTTGCCCTGTATAGGCCTGTCTATTGTGTGCAAGTGGCAGGGCTGCTGAACAGAAGGTCTGCTGTCTCTGTACGCTCTCTCAGCTAACCCACCCTCACCCCCTTTCATAACGATGGCAGATGGCTCCCGATGAATCCTTCATAATCATGTCAGGACGGCTCCTCCGATCCCAATTCATCTCTTTAAACACATTTCATCAGACAGAGAATTACACAAAGATGAAGGCGGCCACCAGACAACAAAGGCACACAAAGATCGGCATGGTGAGCAAGTGTTCCATGGCTGTAATACCTTTTAATCATATGTAGTGGTCGGGGTGCTTTCATATAGATTTCAGCAAATGATGAAAACAAACCACAAATAGAAAGCAAGTAAAATATATGATTTTATATTTCTTCTTGCACAAAAAGTTGCCTTTTTTCCTCCACTGCTGATTTGCCATGCCAAGTATTGCAATTTCTCAGCCTCTTCTTTTTGCCCCCTCCCGATGTAACATTGTTAATTGTGGATCAGGTGAAGTTTGTTTCACCTCATTTCAAGGTCATGCACCACTAGGGCCATTTTCCAGACTCAAAGGGCACGTAATTTCACACCAGTGTACTCCTCATTAATCCCTCCTGAGTGGGTGCTTAGGAAGTTCCAGATCACAGATTTGTTTTGCCCTGTTTTCTGACTCGCTAACTCCCCCCTCCTTCACTGACACGTTAACCCCTGCTCTTGCACCCCTCCTCTAGCCCACCAGCCCACCCTTTGCCCCACCTCAGTTCTCCCTCAAACTACACACTGCCTGGTTTCAGTGTTGACTGGTATTTAGAGGTGAGTTACTGCCACTTTTCAAGTAAGACAGAACAGAAGGTAATGATGACAGATTCAGGGTTTAATTTGGGATCTGCCTCACTGTCTATGGCAACACCATAACAAAAAAGGGAGAAAAACAATAGAAAAAGTAATTTAACAACAATAGTGCAATACCAATCCATTCTAAACTGTACAAATGAAATAGTGATGGTTTATTTGTGAGATTTAAAAAATAAAATAATTTGTTTTGGTTCATCTATGCTAACATTTTGCTTTTTATAACTTGACCTCATTTGAATTAAATAATTTATTTAACTGGAATGAAACCTGATAAATTGCTTATTACCACATGAAGCACATTACCAGATCTTTACAGTGTAACAGTAATCACTCCATTCAGTTTACTGTAGTCTAGAGGTTTTACTTTAGTTGTGCAACACATTTTAAATGTAGTTACATCATCACATTTTTAATTACAGAAGTGAGTTATGTAATGAATTGTGTCTAAAGTAAAATACATTGTTAATTTTTTTTTGCAACATCTTACATGTACAACAATAACATTTCATCAAATTCAAACTGTAATTATGCCTTTTACTTAAGTGCAAATTTTTAATCAGTTTTCTAACTGAAAATAAGTTACAATAAACAAACATCTACACATTCCAATGCACACTTACTTTTTATTTACTGAATTTAACTTTAAAAAAAGAAGTAAAATGTGCCCTGTTCTAACATTATGGCACATTAAGTATTGTATGTTTTATTTTTCTGAAATATTAAATTCAGAAAATATATAGAAATGGTTAAATTATGCAGAAAATCATTTTCTAGCTAAAGGATAATTTTCCATGTTGAGTAATGAACTACAATGCATAATGCTGAATACAGTGTTGTAGATGGTCCGTAAGTCTTGTGAGTATCTGGGAGCTTCTATGGTTCTGGAAAGATTAATATTAGATTTCACCATGCTTTTGTCAAAAGCATTTCAAAAGAAATGTTTCCTCAGATGCAGAGTCTTCATGAATGAGATCACAGTATTGTGTTGTGTAGGTTGTATTATTCATTTCCCTTTTAGTACTTTTTGTGTTTTTTTTTAGGCCCAAACTCTTTATTGGGTGTATTATATACTAAATCTACCAACAAGGATCTTTGTATTTAGATTCAAATGTTACTGTTTGTGTGCTGCTGAACACTTGTGTTGTGGACTCAATTTCCACTTTCCTTTCCATTTCTTTCAGTCAAACTTTTGTTGACACATGAATAATTCATGAGCAAAACTGCAGCTCTTTCATTAACATGAAATAACAATTTGCAAATTTATGGAAACCACTAATTACTCCCCTTATTTGCCATGACTATGATATTAAATATTCATAAATGTGTGATTATTTCTCTGATTTGTCTGGGGTTTGGTCTCAGCACCGTGTTCATTAAAGGAAAGTGGAGCTGCACAGTGTGTGGTGTGAAACAACACAACAGGCTAAACCGAGACCAAAAGGCATTATGATGAATTCAAAAAAGCCAAAACCACTTGTTCCAACTGACTGTTGGTGCACGGGATATCTTTTAGTGTTCCTATTTGGACTGCTATTGTAAGAATCTTAATACCTTCACTCTTAAGCTTACTGTCTATTTCAATTGTGCTCATTTTTAGAGTTCATGCCACAATTAAAGATAATGTCACTTCCTTTTAAGTTTGTAATCATATGTACTTATCTTATGATGACTGCGAAAGTAACGCTAATAGATTCTGAACAGTGTTTTGGTATATAGGTATCCCTAGCTTCGCTGTTGGAGGGCTAACTGAAGTTGACAGCCTATACAGCTCAAGCTCTGTATCTCTGTGGGCTCAGCTGAGCTTTGTTGAAACAGTTGAGAGTTTGGTCCCAGCTGGGACTCTTCAATGAGGTCTCCCCCCTGTCACCATGTCTGGAGGTAACACGCGCGTTTAACCTTAAATTTATGACTTTGTTATATCAGAATTAATTACTGATACTTCCCTCGAACTGAAATGATGCTGACGAAAACACTGAGCACAGGCAATTTAGCTCTATTTGCACATTAATTTGGGCCCACCTGTGATACTCAGTGTGCTAAGTAGCTACATCAGTTTTCATTACAGCTCTCACCAAGTGGATTTAGTTGAATTACGGTATTAATTATCAAATTCACTAGCTTTCTGAGTGACTAACGCTTTGCAGAAGTCGTCTGTTCTTCTTGAAGACATTTGGTGTTCTCCTTGGTCTGACCCTCAACAATCAGATCAGTACTGTTTTTGTGGAATAATGCATCAATTAGTCAAAACTTTTAGCCATTTAGCTGTAACATGACAATGATTTGATTTATGATTTTTTTAAAACAAGCTATTATATGGGTTAGAACATTGTAACATATTTTTCAATGTAGGTAAGATTACACACAGTATAAGACAATCTACATAAGACTATGTACTCACATAAGTCTACATTATGACCTTTGCCATTTGCATCGTGCACATTCATTGTGCAAGATTTCACAGAGTGGCAATGCTCTTCTTAGGTCTCAGTAGATGCATATAAGATTTCACACAAAGGCCAATTTGGAACATTGTGACCTTTGTAGAACATTGTGATCTTTGTAATTAACATGCTTCACCATACCTAAGATTTCACACAAAGGTAGCCGATCTAGATTCATAAATTGGATGAAATGTGTCCAGTGTTGGGAATCAAAGAGGGAAGGGCCTTCATTTAGCCCTTGGCTGGGGTTTTCATGTTGTAAAGCACTGTATTAATCATAATCACACAACACCATTAGACTATGTCATTCTATTAAAGAAATCACATTATCATACATTTCATTAATTAAAGTCTAACCCAGTCAATCTACTCTGAGGAAGGCCACCTTGGAGGTGGTAAAAACTGGAGAGATGGAGGCATGAGTGGTTGAGAGAAGAGGGCAGAGGGCAGGGGCACTCTCCTCACTCTCTCTATCTCTCTCCAAAGTGAAATAAAAAGGAGAGCACATTTGCATGTATGGGGCTTTTGGGGCAGGGTGTCTGTGATAAAGGCCGATGAGTGTTCTCTTAGTGTCGTAAACACACTGGGCTTGTAGGAAGGGTGAACGGACAATTAGATCCCAGGTCAGGCGCAGCAAAGGCCAATGAGGCTCTGGAAACTCTGCCGCTGCTTATTGGACAGCCACGTGGCAATGGAGTGGCCTAGATGAGTGGCGCCTGTCATGGACACCCTTGTGATGAATCTTAAAAGTGTGTGTAAATGGGAGCACTCACTACGCCCCCACTTACTGAAACGAGCCCACCATTATGCCAAGTGCACAGCACCAAGAGCAATTACCAAGAGCAGATAACACCTCACTCAACCACTGAAGAGCTATGGTAGCTATGTATTGGTAGGAGTAGAATAAAGTTTCCTGTAGCAAAAAAATAGCTCTATGACATATAATAATAGTGGATTTTTTTTGTCCTAAAACACATTGACTGGTTTGTGAGAATTACAGATTGAGAGATGTTTTGCAGATAATTAGCCTTAAATATCCCGCTCAAAACTAAAGAAGGACTCCAAACATGCCTTGGCTGATCAGTTTGGCTGATGAAAAGATTTCTGTATGAACCATTTCTTTGACTGAGAATAGTATGGGTAGTTACACAATATTGGAATATAGACAACAAAAAAATACACCAACCTTAACATTTTCAGTGTCACATTTGACTAAAATAGACTAGGGCTTGGCATTATATTGTATATTACAACTATAACATTTGTTATTATCTTCGTGAAACAGTGAGCAACTGCATGTATAATTGCACAGATAACTTTGGCTGGATTTAATGCAGCAAAGCATATGAAACATTTATTAAAGTCAGTATACTTACAGTTCTTGATAATATCTCTGAAATATAGCAATACTATATTATTATGCTTATTTCATATACAGTGGGTCCAGAAAGTATTCATACCCCTTGAACTTTTTCACATTTTGTCACCTTACAACCACAAATGTAAATGTATTTTATTGAGATTTTAAATGATAGATCAACACAACGTACCAGATAATTGTGAAGTGGAATGAAAATGATACATGGTTTTAAAAAATTTAATTAAATAAAAATCTTAAAAGTGTGACGTGCAAAAGTATTCAGCCCCTGTACTCTGATACCTCTAAACAAAATCCAGTGCAATCAATTGCCTTCAGAAGTCACTTAATTAGTTAATAGAGTCCAGCTGTGTGTAATTTAGTCTCAGTATAAATACACCTGTTCTGTGAAGGTCTCAGTGGTTTGTTAGAAAACACTATTGAATTGAATTGCAAACCTACCAAGACATGGCCGTCCACCTAAACTGGAGAGCACTGGTCAGAGACGCAGCCAAGAGGCCAATGGTCACTCTGGAGGAGCTGCAGAAATCCACAGCTCAGGTGGGAGAATCTGTACACAGGGCAACTATAAGTCTGCACTCCACAAATCTGGCCTTTATGGAAGAGTGGCAAGAAGAAAACTATTGTTGAAAGAAAGACATAAGAAGTCCTGTTTACAGTTTGCCAGAAGACATGTAAGCTTGTAAACAGCACTTCTTATGTCTTTCTTTCAACAATAGTTTTCTTCTTGCCTTCTTGCCATGTGAAAAAGTTCAAGGGGTATGAATACTTTCTGGACCCACTGTATGTCTTATGTATATATGTATATATGCTTATGTATATATGCTTATTATATATCCAGTGTCTTTTTGATTTGTGTATTAGTTTTTCTTTATTTGTTTAATTTGTTATTTATTATTATATATATGTATTAATATATAATTATCTGTTATATTCATAAAATCATTTCTAAACTTTAAAACTGATTCTGGTGAAATGCTGCATTCACTTCAGTGCATAACAATGTATCAATGCATTTTTGCATCTCTAGCCACAAGTGGTTGTGCACTACAAAGTGAGGAGCAAAGCAGAAACAAGTGAGGTTGAGCATTTGCCAGAATATTTTTGGAGTATTTATAACACAGATTTGGTAAAGATATGCAATAATATTCCAAATGGTAACACCTAAGGATATTTGGCAGCACTAGCAATATCTTCATACTGAGCACTTAATTTGCAGAGCCAACTTGTTAGCATCTAAAAATACATCTAAACAATTCAAATGATTTCAGGCTTGATGATATCTGAATAAATGTAATTATAGCAAAATAACCCAACACATGAGCATTGCAGATAAAATTACTGATGGAATGCACAAGCTGATTTGGTCAAATATTCTCAAATGTACATCCAACAGACACACACAGCTTTCTCTTCTGTCTCACTGGGCCTGATTAGCATGTGTACTGTATGTTCCGTCATGCTGCAGTGTTGACCTGTGCTGTCATCTCCCTGATTACCCCCCTGATTCACTTTCCATGTTTGGTAATGTGCAATCAATCATAATCAATTAGCCAAAATGTTGAATCATTAAAACCATTATCATTAATTAAAATAATTATCACTTTCTGCCAATGCTTCATTACCACTGTCGTCTAATGTGGCTATAGCACACCAGACTTCTCCTCTCACTCACTGCCTTCTTCCTCTTTTGAAAGGACATCTTTTTACCAGGTAATATTACCATACACATAACATTTGAATACATAGAAATATAAGCATACAATTTAGTGTATATTTACATGAAAAGGTGTAAAAAATTAAGAAAAAAAAAACATTTAAATATAAATATTAAAGTACAGTATCAGTATTAGGGCTGCACAATACATGTTAACTGTTTTGTCCTTTGCAGTGCAGATGTGTAACTGAGCACCATACTGACTATTCACAATATTTTTAACTCTTTTAAATGCATTTAATTATTATTATTATTATTATTATTATTATTATTATTATTATTATTATTATTACAAAACTGAACACACTGCTGTTTAATATGACTAAAATGTCACATGATTAAAAATCCCATCATTTAAATCACTACATTCATTTTCATTTGAAAAACAGCACACTGTACCTGCTGTGGGGTGGTATGGTGGCTTGGTGGTTAGCACCTCTCAGCATTGAGGTGTTGAGTTCATCTGGGTGAGGTTTCTATGTTCTCCCTGTGGGTTTCCTCTGGGGTCTCCAGTTTTTTCCCACAGTCCAAACACATGGAGTTCAGGTGAATTGGGTACTGTAAATTGGCCTGGTGTGTGTGTCTGGTCAGCGATGCATTAGCACCCTGTCCTGCCTGTAGTTAGAATAGTTGAAAGCCCTGCCCAGCAGACAGTGAAGTTGTAGGGGGAATCACTGCAACCCTGACCAGACTTAAGCAGTTAAGAAGATGGACAGATGTATATGCTGTGATACATGATAAAAAATTTGACTTAGACTATGCTGAAATCACAGGCTCCTTTGTATAAAATTGTGGGTATTGAAACAAAAGTTCATTTACTTCTCACTTTTGTAACACATTGTGTGCCCACCTCCATTTATAATAACAGACTGAAGCCTCTTCGGCATGAATGTTGGCAGTCTGTCATTCTACACAGATGATTATTTTCAGTTGGTGTTTGTTTGAGGGGATAAGCACAACTACTTTCTCATCTATGGTTGATTCAGATCAGGTTAAATGTTTGGCCAGGTGATGTTTTTTTACTTTCTGCTTCTTTAAAAGTGTGCATTTTTCAACGTGTTTAGAATGTCTTGTTGATATCGTCCTTTCTTGTCAATCATCTTGACACTGCTGGAATCATCCTTTTTCTCCCATACTTGCTGAACTCACACACCCTCAAGTTAACAGACTTCCACCTCCATGTTTCATGGTTGGCACTATGCCGTCCTTGTGATGGTTTTGGCCAGGTCCTTGCCAAGCATGCTGAACCACATCTGATCCAAACAAGTACCATTTTGTTTCATCTGACCACAGAATTGGCTGGCAGTATTCATCAGACTTCTTTTCATGTTCTTTGGCAAAACTCAGTCTTGCAGTTTTGTGCCTTTGTGCCTATTTGTTAGTAATGGTTTTCTTCCACAGAGATTGACTTTATGTAGCCACTCACTAGGATAAGTCTTGTGGTAAGCTAGAAGCACTGAACCTATGTAGATGTTCGTGTGTGTGTGTGTGTGTGTGTGTGTGTAATATAGTCAAACTTTAAACAAATAAAAAAATTATTTCAGAAACTACAGAAAATATAGTTAATATTTGGTAAAACTTCAAAATAGAAAGCAATGACATCCTATGATTTTCTACAGGCTGCCAACACATTTAATACACACAAAGACATCTATATTTTTTTCCAAATGCTGCAGTATGTCTCACTGATATGAACAAGCTATGACAAAATTCTGAGGTCCAATATTTTTTGATAATGACTGCTGAAAAAAAAGCAGTGGTATTGGCAGTGTGTTTTGTGTTTCTGAATCATATCTTTCATATCATAAGGCAAGGGAGTCCGTTCACTTATATAAATGGACATTTGTGTGTAACAACCATTGTTGCTACACCTTACAGAAAAAAGCTATTTATAAAATGATGATTTTCCCATCAGTTTTAATATTTGTAGAGTATGGGAGCCTTTAGAGTAACCTTTAGCATTGGTTGGAGGTCCAGAGATGTGTAGATGCACAGAAGAAAAGAGAATGAGACGTAAAGACTTGACAATTACGTTTTTAACTAAATAAATGGCACCATTCATGAAAAGATTAAATTTAACATAAGAAAAAAATGCTTTGCATATTATTCTGCAATGAGTTGATGAGTCTGCAGGTAAACTAACACGCAACGTAATTATGCATTACCTGCAAAAGCTCTACTGTCCCCCACCCCTGCCTCATCCTTTACCTGTCGTTATCACATGTTTTCTGTTTACATTTTGCCCTGTGACGTCTGTCCATGTGTCTTTTTGCATTGTGCTTTTATTTACATTCACGTTGTGTCTCTGCGTCCCAGCCTTCATCAGGCCGTTCTTTCTGCTAAAGTTCAGCCCCTGTCTCGTCTAATCCCACAGCCCTTCTTGTTCTTTTCTCCTTTGATTATGCTTGTTATTTAAACGGCCTTTTCTTTCAGTGTTTTTTGTGAGTCATTGAAGGTTTCCTAGATGTCCGTGAATGTTAGTAAATGTTGGTGAATGCTCAAATATGTCTAGCGTGTTAGGTAAGCATGCAAGCTTATGTTTTGTTTATAAGCCTCAGCTCTGCAATAAAGACTTCTATTGCATCCCACATCTACATCCTGCCTCCTCCTCCTACATCCACTTGTTATACATACACACAGCTGTTTAAAAGTGATCAAATAAAGAAAGGTAGCATAAAGCAGTTTCAGGGAGAAAAAATCTACGTATATGATTGCTGTTGAAGAAGAACTCTTTCCAGTTGTTTTGAAACTTGTTAGATGTTAATGTGATTGGAATATGATATATCCAAAAGCATATTCTACTTGATTGTATTTAACTACATAAAACTACTGCATTTTACATTATGTTAGGCTACTCTCAAAACTCGTGTACATGACTAGAGTAAATGCTCTAAGAAAAGAACAGCCTCTCAAAATGGGATTAATGTCTTAATCATATACGCTTTAAGATACTACTGGACATATCTGATCTAAAGCATGACCCTGTGTGTAAAACAGCTCTTTGACATTGAATGTCTTGCTGTTGTGCTGTCACAGGAGCATATCATCTCTTCAATAATCAAATGTTACACCACTAGCTCCCTGCTTCCTCATGCTTGGAAGGACTGCCTCTTTTTCTCAGCTCCTGATGCACATCCGTATTTCCTAAGGAGAGCTGGGGAGAGGCCATTAATGATGTGTAAACATCCGGGGAGCAGCCCTCAGGGGAGAAAGGGAGCGAGGGGGAGAAGGAGAGCGAGAGAGAGCGAGGGAGAGCAAGAGCGAGGGAGAGCAAGAGCGAGAGAGAGAGAGAGAGAGAGAGAGAGAGAGAGAGAGAGAGAGAGAGAGAGAGAGAGAGAGAGAGAGAGAGAGAGAGAGAGAGAGAGAGCGAGAGAGAGAGAGAGAGTCAAGAACAGCAGTAATTCCATCTTTCCACATGATTGTCAGCACGCTTCTCTTCACCGTTCGCAGAGCTCAGACCTGGAATAGACCTGTCATCATAAAAGTCCCAATAATTGCTCATGTCAAATTTTACTAAGGGCCTGGGGTGTGAGTGCATTTGTGTGGATGTGTCTGTGCATGTGTGCCTCTAAGAGTTTATTTCATGCTCATCCAGTGAATAGAAGTCTTTCTACAGCTCGCTGCATAGACTCATAAATCACTCAATGCTACAGAGCTAAACCACGGATCTCAATGGGGTCACTCTCCCCTGCCTTCTCCACTGCCAAGGAAATGACTCCAAACACTGCAAGAAATCCTCTATTAAAAAATAAAATGTACACATTTTCCACTTAACCCAAATGTAGTTGTTCAGTCAAGACAAGTTTGGAGTCTGAAGTTTGCTTCTTTATTTCTTTAACTGACAAGTAATGGAAGCTAATGATTGCTAATTAGCATTGTGCAAACTGCATACCAAAATCATAACAAAGAACATAATCTCAGGCTTGACAATACAGACAAATATTTCTTTAATATTTATATATATATATATATATATATATATATATATATATATATATATATATATATATATATATATATATATATATAATAACAGTATGTATAAACAAGTCAGTTGCTAATGCTAACTTGTGATTAGCTTCCATTACAAGTTAGCATTATCAGCCTCATAGATTACAAAACTGAAGAAACACAATTAGGACACTAAATATTTTTTGGTGATTTACATTTGGATAAGGAGAAATTTAAGGAAATATGATTCTTCAAAGAACAATCACTTCAACAACTAAAAAAACTGTAAATCTGTAAATGTGTTACACAGAGAGGGTCTATCAGATAACACAATTCTTTGTGCAACTCCATCCCAGACCCTCCAGCATGTGTGTGGGGGTGGCTGGAGGTGGCGTGGCAGCATGCCTGTGCAGAGTGGGGGTGGTGGTGGTGGTGAGGGGGGGTGTAGACTGTGGGACAGCTCTGCCACCCTGCCATGGAGCTTTTTCTCAGTGCTATGGAGGAGCCCATCATGCGCACCTGATTGCATTACTGGTGAGCGGTCTGTGAGAATGAGTGTAATTGCAGCTCATTATGAGCTCTGAAGTGTGACAATGCCTAAAACAGAGATTGCTTTCCTCTCTCAAAACTATAAAGGGTCTATGCGTTCTGTCTCCTCTAAATCTCTGTATATCAAACATATGAGAACAGAACTGATCAGACCATATTTTATTAACACATTTGTAAAATCTCTGAATAGATTTGCAGTGGAGCATAAATGTTGTTCTAAAAATTGCAGGAAAGCCTCTTTAAAGGGACAGTTTGGTGAAAAATCAAATGTACACAGTTTGCCTTTACATCAACTGTATTTTATCTGCAATGACAATGTTGGCATCTAAAGTTTGTGTCTTTCATTTTGAAGCAAATAGCTAACAAGTAATGGATCATGATTGCTAACTGGCATTGTGCAAATTGCATGCAAAAACCACATATTTCTGTGAAAGCACATTGATTTGTTGGTTAATAGACTTGTTTGTGTATTTTGACAGCACATGATAAAAGTACAGAAAAAAAAATTCAAAATGGCTTTTTGCTAGGCATTTAGTTATGATTAGCTATGATTAATAATACAGTTTGCTAAATGCTAATTTGTTGTTAGCTGCAGTAAAGCATATGTGAAAAAGTCAAATGTTGAATCATATTAGGTTAAAGGTTTGAAAATTAAAAAGCATTTTCTAAATAAATAAATAAATATAAAAATATCAAGGCCAGAAATCTGGTACTGAAGGCTTTAGCCCCTTCACCCTGTCTATAATGAACAGCTCTCATTGGTGTTAAAATGAAAGGCAGGCCTTTTCTGGCTGTCATGTCATAAAAGGATGCAGTCGAAGAGTGCAGACATGATTTCATGGCTAATGATTCTCACACTAATATCACTGTGGGCTGCAGAGAGGATAACCAAGTTGAGCTGTCTTAGCTCAAATGATTCAATTAGGCCAGCTGTCCCCATTTGTCATGGCTCAACTCGCTTTTAAATTACCTTTCCAGAGTGCTTACGTGTCTTCACATTGGATGTACCAACCCGACAATGCCTGAAAAAAAGAAAAAGAAGAGAGCGAGGGGGAAAGTGGCGAAAAGGGAACAAGATAACAATAAGCACATTATCCACTTTGATGCTGGCAATTATGGAGATAAATGTGACTTTTGCTCCTGATCAGCTGTGTTTGGTGGAGGATCCTCAGTGTGAAATAAGGCAAATCTTTGAGGCGTACCATGTTGATGGGCAAGACTTAGACAGCTCTGCTATGCATGAATGTCCCCGGGAAGCAATGAGAAGACAAAGCAAGGAATCTATGTAAGATCAAAAGTAAGAGAACACAGAATACTGTGGAACGTATTGTTTTCCAGGGCTAATTGGCATTAAAGCTAATTTAAGAACCTCATCCTGTTAATTGACATTTTAATATAGTTACTATTTACAAGTGACATTATCAAATTAGATTAGTCTTGATGAGACAATATCAGGCTTGAGAATAGTTCACATATTAAATGACATTAAAACATGATGATACCAGGGCTCCGGCTTGTTCAGTGGACACTATGCTGACACTATGATCAGAGGATTGTGAGGTCAAGCTGCTTGCCATCAACAGCCAGAGCCCTGTGAGAGCAAAATTGGCTGTATTCACTCTGGGTGGGCACATGGTTCTCTCTTCCCATCACTACTAGGTAATGTCCGCTAGCTCAGGAGTCTGCCAGCTGATCCATCAAAGCCTTTTTCCGAGTGAATTGGCTGCCCAGCGATGGTGTATCGGCAGCGGTTAGAAAAGAGGTGGTGGCTTACTTCACATGCATAAGAGGAGGCATGTGTTAGTCTTCACCCTCCTAGAGTCAGGGACATTACAAGTGATTGGGAGAGTCTTAGGGAATGGGTGGGTTGATTGGCTACTACTACACTGATGGGAAAAATTGATTAAAACAAACAAACAAAAATTATGCCATAAAATGGAAATATTTTATATTGTATTAAAATACAATTTTATACTCATAAGACATAACATGCTAACTTTTTAATAAGCAGTATGTTGTACAAACTGGATTTTTATTGTATTTGTGATTGTGTGTGTATTTGTGACCTGTAAAGCCATGTCAAAGATCAATTTCTGTCATCAGCCTGAGACAGACAATAAAGATCTATCTATCTATCTATCTATCTATCTATCTATCTATCTATCTATCTATCTATCTATCTATCTATCTATCTATCTATCTATCTGTTTATTGATAAATATTCAGTCATGCACATCTCCATGTTGCTACATAGTATTGGCCGAGGCCATTAGTCTTCCACTGAGGAGGCTAACAATGTGTTTTCTTCAGCTACAGTAGGTCGACCAACAAATCTTCACCCTTCACTTGAAATGTGCTGTGAACTAGTAATATACAACATTTTGTGCATGTGCAATGCATAAAAACGTTTTGTTCTAATTTTGACAGTTTTGTCAGTAAAAACATTTTTGGAATAATTTAGATATTAACATTTCTACATTATTAGTTAGCATACATCAGATTGGTACATAAGAGAACTTTGGCTTGCAATACAGCTCCAATTTTTTTGGGAAAGTAAATGATTCTTGACATAGACTGTAATGCAACGTAGTTAAATACTGAGAGCCACCAGACTTTAATTAATGTCTTTGGGTCATTTATAAATAATATGTAGCAGCCTGCTATAGAATGTGAATGATACATCAAAAAGTAAAATTTGCATTTTGCAAGCGGGACTCATCCCTTAAGTTTCATGGTATTATGCTGATGCAGTAACTTCACTGAATGATCAGGTGCAGTACCAATAAGATTATTTTCAATTGTACTATTTTTTTCTTATTGAGACTTCACATGGGCAAATTAACAGTGAAATATTCTACCACTGAAAAGAGTAAAAATATATACTTATCTGTCCCCCAAGGCATTTGACCTGGTGGAGCTGACTAACCAGTGGCCTGACTAAATGGTGGGCTCTCTAAAATACTGGTAAATATATGATTATTTATATAACAACTAGCAATACCAACATTTAAATTTTTAAAAAAGTGTAGTATCACAGTATATCACAGCAAAACAAATTCAATACTCTGACTACAAACTAAAAACACTTATCATGAATCACTATAAAATAAAAACACTTTAATTACTTTAATGACTTTTAATCTTTAATGATACATTTTTATTTGACAGAACACAGACCTACATTTTTACAGTTTAATTAATTTTTTTTTATTAATCTCTGTAATTCATACAGAACTCTTCAGTTGTCAACAAAATACAGCAAAAAACAGCAAAAATGTTTAAACATGGCAAAATGTGGTGCCAAAAGAGTACAGCGTTTTTTTAAAGTATTTTATTAAAGTATAAAAACAATTAACATTTATTAAAGTATAAAATTAATTGCAAAGTTTAACTATTGACATATTTCGATACTTGGTGCAATTCTAGCTAGAAACAAGCTACCTTTGTACTTTTTTAAATTCTCTTTTGGATTCCTCTAAAACTATATTGTTCTGAATAGAAGTCTAATCCTCTCTGAATGACAGAAATATACAATTCAGAGCACACTTATCTTAATAATTGTCAGTTGTGAAAGCCTTAAATGCATATACTGTATTTCCAATCCTTTATTTTCTTGTATATATTATTGTTGAACCACTAGAACACTAAAGCCACATTTGTGAGTGTAAAATGGATTGTGCTGTTTTGCATGCTCTAGTGGAGTGGAGTGAGCAGTGGTCAGATTGCTAAAGTTAGCTAGGCTAATTATGAATAGTTGTTAATGTACAGCAAGAATAACAAAGAATGTAAAGGTTACAACAAAACAAGAAAAACATCAGTTTTGTTTTGAGGTAGGTCAAAAAATAGGCAAGAAAAATGTTTCAGGTAAGTACTCATTCTACATGCTTCTCCTTCTAGAAGGGGTGAAACTAGGTTGTTAGACTCAGGGTGTTGGGGATACTGGTTGGTGTTTGACTAGCAGTCCAAAGTAAGACTGTACACAAAATGTACTTTCACTTTATTTATTTTTCTTGGTATAACTTTACCAAGTTATATATTTTTTTAGTAATGAAGAAATTGAGTTACAAATGACAACATTACACAATTAGCATCAACTGTTAACATACAGTGGTATGAAAAAGTTTGGGCACACTTGATAATTTTCATGATTTTCTTTACAAATCATTGGTTGTTTGGATCAGCAATTTCAGTTAAATATATCATATAACAGATGAACACAGTGATATTTCAGAAGTGAAATGAAGTTTATAGGATTTACAGAAAGTGTGCAATAATTATTTAAACAAAATTAGGCAGGTACATAAATTTGGGCACCCAACAGAAAAAATTACATCAATATTAAAAAAGATCTTCCTTTTGCAGAAATAACAGCCTCTAAACATTTCCTATAGCTTTCAATGAGAGTCTGGATTCTGGTTGACGGTTTGATGGTTTCCGAGAATGGACAGTCTACTTTAAATAATACCACAGATTTTCAATAATATTCAGGTCTGGGGACTGAGATGGCCATTCCAGAACATTGTACTTTTTCCACTGCTTGAATGCCTTAGTAGATTTTGAGCAGTGTTTAGGGTTGTTGTCTCGTTGAAGTATCACGCCCTGGCGCAACTTCAACTTTGTCACTGATTCTTAACAAGTGTTCTCAAGAATCTGCTGATATTAACTGGAATCCATGTGACCCTCAACTTTAACATGATTCCCAGTACCTGCACTGGCCACATAGCCCCAGAGCATGATGGAACCGCCACCAAATTTGACTGTGGGTAGCAAGTGTTTGTCTTGGAATGCTGTGTTCTTTTTCTGCCATACATACCACCCCTTGTTATGTCCAAATAACTAAATTTTAGTTTCATCAGTCCACAGCTCTGTTAGAATTGTTTGTAGGTAGTTCAGTTCTGGGGTTCGACATCAATACTGAGCTGTACACCCAAGCAGAAGCCCTCTATCCTCCTTAGCCTTCAGGCCTGGGGGAATTCAAATAAGCACAGAGACAAGTCTGTACTCAAAAGATTCAGTGCAGCCTCTCTTTGTGCAAAGTGTGCTGAATAGTTGAACGATGCACAGTGAAACCATCTGCAGCATCTGGTTGATTATGACTGTTCTCACCATCCTTCGCCTGTGCCTATCTGAGACTTTTCTTGGCCTGCCACTTTGGGCCCTAACTTGAACTGTGTCTGTGGTCTTCCATTTCCTCACTATGTTCCTCACAGTAGAAACTGACAGCTGAAATCTCTGTGTTAGCTTTTTATATCCTTCCCCTAAACCAGTCTTTGCTTTCAGGTCATTTGAGAGTTGTTTTGAGGCTCTCATGTTGCCACTCTTCGGCCACCTTAACCCTTTCTCATAATTGGATTAACCTGTGTATAAGTAACTGTATAAGTGTAATGTGTATGTATGTATGTATGTAGGTCAAGGGTCATTGAGTTTACAAAACAAATTTTGTGTTCCAATAATTAGTGCTAAAGGTATTCAAATCAATAAAACAACAAGGGTGCACAAATATATGCACCTGCCTAATTTTGTTTAAATAATTATTGAACACTTTCTGTAAATCCTTCAAACTTCATTTCACTTCTCAAATATCACCGTGTTTGTCTGCTATATGATATATTTAACTGAAATTGCTGATCTGAACAACAAATGATTTCTAATGGAAAATCATGAAAATTAACAGGTGTGCCCAAACTTTTTCATACCTCTGTATTTGTCTACTATTTTAAAGTAGACTAATAGTTAAAGACTAGACATTCACACAGTATGGGACAACACCTTTATTAATCTTGATCATGCACTTGTTATGGTGTAAACAATATTGACTCATTTTTGTTTCATGGAATTTGATTTTCCTGTGAAAAAAAAATACAAATGTAGATAATCCAAAACAGCAAAAGGACCTGTGTGCAGCTTATGTGTACCCTAAAGGCATGAAAAATGTTTTTCAAAAGGTGTTAAGTCTCCAGTACAACTCGCGCCTTTGGAGGTTTTGCACATGGTGTCTTAATTATTTGGATTAAGCAGCCCTCACTGATGTGCAATTTGTCAGAGCGCAGAAGACTCAGAGCAGGTCCAAA
Source organism: Crenuchus spilurus (assembly GCA_036984385.1). NCBI lineage: Eukaryota > Metazoa > Chordata > Actinopteri > Characiformes > Crenuchidae > Crenuchus > Crenuchus spilurus. The sequence continues at coordinate 26,233 of BRDA01026822.1, read as the reverse complement.
TGTTGGGATTTATTTAGGCTGTGTTTACAATATGGATGCAGACTGAATGTTGAAATCAATAGAACCAGGACTCAAAAAAACTAATGAACATGAGTGAGACAAATCTGCTGTTGTTCCCAAAGAGACATGTGGAAAACAAATCATGATAAGCATCATGGAACTGTACAGATTCAACCAACATGCAGTAATAAAGCTAACAAACTCTATTAATGCATAGATCTACTCAAAACGTAATAGAGCAACTCATTTCAGGCAACAAATGAAGCTTTCATGTAGTGTCTATGATTGTTATTGTTATTGGTCTTTTTTTTTGTTTGTTTTATATCGTTTTTGTCCTGATTCTTGATAATGTATAGAACTGTAAAAAAAAAAATAATGTTACATTTTCAGAATAATATTGGTATTGGCAGAAAATTGTAGCCTGATTGGTTTTTTATGTCAATTATAATTTGAGGATTCAAAATTATATCTGATGTTTAGAAAATCCTGGGCTACTTTGATAAAATGTCTGTGTATTATTTATTTTACTACATTTTTAACATTACACAAACATAAAATATTGGTCAATATTGATTTTGTTTTTATGAAATGAAGCATCTAAAATTAGGCTACCATGCTCAACCACTCTTTTCAGTGTACAACCTTATGGGAAGAAATACATGGCTAACAACATCACATCAAACAATGTAAGCTTGGGCTATTTCACACTATGGTTGTTGCAGGATTTAATACCCAATATTTTTGTGTACATATATGTGGATGCCAGTGCTGATACCAATATGCAAACATTTACAACATGTAGAAATTGGAACTAGAGCTACCTGGGTTAGCATTATCAAAAATATCGAGCCAATATCATCAGAAAATGCTGGATCAGATACCAGAAGACAATCTGATTAATTGGCCATTGGTCACAATTCCAGTTTCAGAGCATTCTTTTTCAGTATGTGTTGGCTGAATCCTTTATGAAGCTTTTGATAGTATAAGAGATGTAACATTTGTTTCAAATGATGGAGTTTTGAATATCATACTTTTTTCTTCACAGGCTGTGCTGAAGTCATCCCTCGTTACCACCTTGTCACTGCTTGAAGTTCTTGACAATGACAACTTCTGCTGTACACCCCGACACCAACGGTGTGCTGCCAACAGGCTGACTGTGACACATTTCAGGTCAGTTTCTACCATTTGCCATTTATCCATGATATTGGGTGCATTAGCTTGGCAAGAAACAGCAATCGATAAAAGCCTGCTTATAATAGACCAGATTTGCATAATACGTAGTGCATGGCGAATTTCCGCGCACAGTTTATTTGAAATTAGATGAGAAATTATTTCCCCATTCTCAGTCATTTCTTCTTGATAAAGTGTCACAGTGGTTTGTGTGTCATTAGTGCTTTTCCCGTCTGCCTCCCATTGCCGTGTGCTTTGTTTAGCTGAGGAGTCTGGCTCTCCTTGTGCTCCTCCCTACCTGCAGCATCAGGCCGGCTGCATTATGGGGGCTGAGGCCATGCCAAAACACAATTTGGAACGTGTCCAGCACTTCATTGGAAAGTAATGGTTTTCACTGAACTGAGTTATGACCAGCTGTTTGCAGACAGTCTGTGACATACTGATAGAGCAGAACACCGTATGTTGCTTTCCAAATCAAATGATACAAGGAGTGTGACAGAGTGGAGAAACATCTGTCATTAGCAATTTTCAGCACGCTCCACTAATTCTGGACAAAATACGTGTAATGAAGTTACCGCAGGAAACTTCAAATACTGTCAGCGCAACAAGGCTATAAGAAGCCAGTGCTCATGAAGGCCTATAATCTAATTCATTTGTTGTAAGAAACATGCAGAAGGGCTGATAATTGTTTTTGATCATCGTGTTTTAAAATGCAAATCACAAATGTTCTTCCTTAATCAAAGAACAAAAATCAAGGACAGGAGGGTGATTTGTTTTGGGTTTTTTTAGGCACTTTCCCTTTTAGTTCTTGCCATCAATGGCCTGGGTGAGAAATACAAAGGCCTGGCATATGTGTGTGCCATTGCTCAGTCGGCCTGAAAGCATATAACCAGTGTGACTCTCTGTTATCTACAAAAAGTCTTCCTGCTGTTACTAACATGTTTTGAATAACAACGGCCATATTTTTAGTGTGAGAGAGGTAAGATATGCCAGTCCAATTGATCAGTGAATTCAGGGTCATTTTCAGCTATAGCTGGCACCCTGCTGTATTAGAACTTGAGTAACAGTTAAGCACCATTTTTGCACCTGGCACTTCACAGCTACAGACTTCAGGTCAGACATAGTGTCTCCACTGACTACAGTAATATTTCTACCCCTCTGATGCACAACTGTTGCATATTGAAATTTATATACATAAACAATGCCATTTAGCACAACACCAATAAAAATAATAATATACTACTATATAATAATAATACTACTACTAATATAGATACTTTTAGGGGTTTGGAAACTGGTTAAATCTGTCACACTTCTCTCTGCCATTTTCGCCGCTGTTATGCTTGAGGGATGCCAGTGGCCGAGGCGGAGCGGAGCTGCGCATGCGTGAGTGAGATTCTCAGCTGGCTTGCCTTTTCCCTTTATCACTGGTAATAAGCAAATGTCCACAGTATGATAAACGTGCATTTGCATATCTTGGTAGCCTATACCGTGAAACAGGTTACCCTACAACCCTAATTGTAACTACAGCAGAACACATCTGGGGGCTATTTAGAACCATTTTTTTACTAAAGAAGTCTTGAAGAACCATTTTTTAAAAAGAGTGTATTGTATTTAATAATATAGCTGTCTGTTACAGCTGTGACAGTACAGCATCTCAGCCACTCTAAAAATCATTGTTCAGTCAAAAATTATATTTACACAATTTTTTTTCAATTTACTCCAGATGTAGTTGATCAGAAACCACACTTATAGACAACTGACTCAGATCTGATCTAGAATCAGTTGTAGTGACATGGCTGTCATAAACAAAGAGGAATGTGACCTGTCTTCTGTTGGCTCTGCTGCTGACTGAAGTTCTGAAGTTTTATTTTTTACAACTCAAGGTAAGTCATATTATCCTTAATTATGGTCTGGATGCAGTTGTCAAGCTCAGACACTTGTTTAACATCTAGATCGACTATAATTTCCATCAACCACTTCTGGGCCATCATACAAACAGCATGCGGATGACTAGTAAATGGCAGATGTTGCCCAGGTCTAGGCCACATCAATGTTGCCATCAGTGTTACTGTGATTAGAAACATCACTGATTTTGAAAAGTGCTTGTTTTTGACTGAAAGCTTTGACTGCAATATGCATATAATGCTTTTAAAATGTTAGATTTTTACTGTGTGTGGTTTTTAATGTGTGTTCTGAACATTTTGACCAATTCACATCCTGGGAACCCAAGGTAATCAATGTATTTGATGAAAACAACACAGCCTGCATTAACACCAACTACAAATTTACTGGTTGATCAGGCAAGCATCTAATTTTGTCTTTCCAACCTAAAAAAGTATGGTGTTCCCCAAGGCTCTGATTTAGGCCCTTATTGTTTTTTTAATTGGCACTCCCAAAAACACATACAGTATTGGCTGTAGACTCTTCCTGAGATAGGTGCAGATTCAGAATCAGCCAACATGAATTTTTTACTAGTAGTGGCGATATAGCACTTGTCTGCACAAGTCCAGACTTCCTGCGGATGAATCTGATGAAGAAAAATCTCACGCAACAGTTGTTAGAGTAAGACATGTTAAAGAACAGTGGGCGTAATGAAATGTTCCAGAGTTTGTTATACAAACAAGAAGGTCTTTTTTGGCAGTGATTAGTGACAGAAGGAGTATAAAATTGTGTGTTCATTTTTTGTTAATTATTATGGGTGCCACATGTTAAGCAGAATGTTCTACTGCTGTGGATTGTCTGGAAACTAAGGAAATATCCATACAGATGATTATGGGCGAGATGTAGAAGAGAACATTTGGACTATTTGATTATAAAGAACTACTATTGGAGCCTTGCCCCATCTCTTGATTCCTCGTATTTCCTTTTGTCATAATGTGCATCATGCGGCGCGTGTGGGTGAATAAACTGGCAGGACTGAATTGACAATAATCACCCATAATGCTCCAGGGATGAAGCAGCCCCTCCTGGGGACAGTAGAAATCATTAATATGCAGACGCCCACAGTCCTCATCTGCTGTCAATTGAGCTGTTTTGTATGCTTTGCATTTAGCTGTCAATTTCCTTAGTTAATACAGGGGTAAATGATTTCTTTTCCAAAGTCAAATTGTTTGTGTATATGAGTGCAGAACTTGGCCTAATTCAGGGAAGGATTTCCATGGAGTATCAGTTCAAAATCAGTGTTCACATGTTGCCAGTTATTTCAGTATTAGGTCATTGTAGTTAATGTTGTCATATCAATTATTTAGGGTTGCCATGATTAAGTATAATTACTCATCTACCAGTTAATTAGCATCGATACTTTAGCAGTAATTTGAAAGAGAATACATGTTGATTTTTATGAATATTGCACATCTGCATTAAGGAAGAGCCCCACCGATATGATTGTTTATATGCATTTTTGGTCCACAGTGTTTACCATATAATGATATTTTTACATTGAAGATCCATTATATAAATTTTTACTTGATTAATCAGTTAATGGTCAAAATAATCAAGTACTTACTAAGATAATTAATAGATTGTTTCCTTAGTTGCTACAACAGTAATGGACTTGTCAAAGTCGTATTAATCAGAAGAACCATATGAGTGCCGAGTTCGGCCTACTTCAGTGAAGGATGTGCATTTCTCTGAGAAAGTCTAGAGAATTAGCATTAGCGCTCGTCATGTGTGGCTGTAACGTACAGCACGTAATTTGTGCTGAAAGTATGGCGGCACAGACGTACATCAGCACAGCGTAAAACACAGTGTTTACTTGGCTGACTTGCCGATGCAGCGTTTTGTAATTGATTTCCCCAGATTCAAGCAGCCAGCAGTAACGAGCGCTATCCGTCCCGTGCACTGGGCTCGTTTCTCGTCCGACTGGAGCTGATGGCATTAAGTGCTCCTCCTCCTCCCCGCCGCGTTCCGGGTGCCCCCTCGAGCATGTTGTCATTGATAACTGCTGCAGACTCGCCTGAGCTTGGCTGGGACGCCTCTTGGCAGCGCTGCGCATTTGCTTAGAGATATCACACTCCATCATGCGGCATGAAAAGCTTTGTTTTTCTCCTCTTGACCTTCGCCCACTCGTCTGCCTCCGCCGTCCATCTGTCCGCATATCTGAGTGGACAGAGGATGGACTTGTCCTGTCCCCCGCAAACAGGACACTTGTAACTGTCGTATGGCATGTAGCATGTGCAGCTGTTCGCTAATAGTTTTGTGTGTTTTTAGTTTAGTTTAGCAGCTAAAGTGATGCAGTATTATGAGCTCGATAGCCTTTGTTTATCCCTTTATTTTCCATTCAGAGTTTTGGAAAATACCATAAGGAGCCTTGTGGATAGGGATGGGAGATATGGCAAAAATATAAATATGTTAATTGCAGATTCACAATTCATATCCTGTGTATTTAGCTTTATTTTTAAAGCCTGGATAACACCATGCAGTCATCACTAGGCAGGGCACCCTAAAATAAATAATAAATCATTTGTTGCACCCATATTACTGAAAACTAAATAAAAAAGCTAACAAACATATTTAAACATATTTACATGCCACGCCCATTCATGTTAAAGCTATAAGATGTGTTTCAGCCTAGACTGCTTTTTGAACAAAGCTCAGTTCAGGACAGCCAATCAGAACAGATTTTGTCTTAAAGGTACAGTAACTTTTTAATTCATAGTGATAAGGAGAGGTAGGAAAATTGTTCATGTTAAAATGAGATGTGGTACATAAAAAGTGGACCTATGTATCATTATGTACAGTACCAGGCAAACATTTCATTATTAAAAATTGTCTGCATTGTAGATTAATACAAAAGTCATCCAATATATATGTTTTATATTTTACATTCTTCAAAGTAGGCACCTCTTGCTTAGATAACAGCTTTCTTGACATTTTCTCAGTCAGCTTTATGATGTAGTCACCTAGAATGGCTTTCAGTTAACAGCTGTACCTTGTCAAGAGTTAATGACTTGCATTTCTTACCCACTTAATATGTTTGAGACCATCAGTTGTGTGTCTGCTTTGAAAAACCTAAAATCTAAAGCATATTTTGGTTTGTTTAACACTTTTAAGTTTACTACATGCTTCCCTGTGTTCCTTCATAGTCTGGATGCCTTCAGTATTTATTTACAATGTAGGAAAAACAAAAAACAATGAACAAGAAGGTGTGTTTAAACTTTTGACTGGTAATGCACTTATATATGTAATATTTAACATTTATAGCTTATACAAACACATTAAATTGATGCACCAATTCTGTTAAGTAGTTCTGGTATTGTGTTGATATGTACTGGCAACAGTTTTATTTTTGAGTGCAGGTTTGATTATGTGTAAACTGATAGACTTAGCTACAGCTGCAGAGCTTCCAAACTAAACTACTGCCAGGATTAAAAACAGCATTTTGTTAATTATAATCTGCACCACAGCAGATTTCTGGGGGCCCTTATAAAATCGACAACCAGTAATTAAAAAAAAAAGTTTCATTTGGCCCTCATTGATACTAATTAGAATTACGTATTGCAGTCAGATTTTGTACTGGTACAACTCCTATTAAAATTGTGGTTTTTTTATATTTTATGTTATAGACATTATGTGGAAGATATTTTCTAATTTTGTCTTAGATTTTATTAAACTTTTTGCCAATGTCATTGCACACAACAGAATTTGACCTCCGCATTTAACCCATCCATGTAGTGAATCACACACACTAGTGTACACACTAGGCTGTGAGGACATGTGCCCAAAGCAGTGGGCAGCCCTATTCATGTTGTCAGGGGAGCAGTTGTGGGTTATGTGCATAGAGTTAAAAAGGGAGAGCGAGCACTGGTCACATGATTGTGTGATTCCATGGAGGAATCACTGCCATTATCAAAATGGGAGAACTGGTTCAAAACTAAAGACAAGTACATCATGCCAGAGTCGTGTGCATGATACAACTGCACAAATAAACACAAAAAGGGGTCTGGAATATCCTTCAATAGGTAAGTAAGCCTATACTATTAATTTTTTTGAGAATTAAGTCAATTTATGCAGGGCAGAAAATTCAAAATGTATCGCTAAAGTTATTTAATAAACAGTCACTTTGCTGCAGGTAGATGGTATTAACTTTATAGAATGAAAATTAAACCACCATCTGACATTTTTGACCCCATTTTCTGCATTTGTGTACAAACGCACAAAGCACATTTCTTGTTTACAATTCCATTTGTTAGACCAAAGACGTCTAGTACTATTATGTAGGTTTATATTAGGCCTATATATAGTCTACTATAAGGTTTTAAAAAGAGAACATTTTATTAAAGAGAACATTGCTGCCCATCTGCAGTTTTGCTAAAGATCACATGGACAATCAAGAAGGCTATTGTAACAATGTTTTGTAGATGGATGAAACCAAAGCAGCTTTTTGGTTTAAATGAGAAGTATATATTAAGTTATTCTGGGAAAACACTGCATTTCAGCATAAAACCTCAATCTGTACCATCTATGAAACATGGTGGTGGTAGTATCATGGTTTGCTGCATCTGGGCCAGGACAGCTTGCCATCATTGATGGAACAATGAATTCTGAATTATACCATCAAATTCTAAAGGAAAATGTTTAAAAATGTCTGTCCATGAGCTGAATCTCAAGAGAACATCATGCAGCAAGACAAAGTCGTTTTACCAAAGAATGGATGAAGAAGAATACTGTGCATGTTTTGGAATAGCCAAGTTAAAGTTCTGACTTAACTCAATAGAAATGTTCTAGAGGGACCTGAAGCAAGCAGTTCATGAAATCCTAAAAGATGTGTGAAGGGCTCATAATCGATCTCCAGAATTGTTTGGTTATTGTAGTTTCCACAATGCACAGTGTCTACATACCAGTGCCATCACAGTCTGCTGAGGGGCCATAATTTGAAAACTATGGTATAGAACCACTGATGGTTTCCTAAAGAACCCTTGACTTGACAGTTTTTAGAAAAAAATACTTTTGTAAATCAGATGTTTGAATAAGTTTTTAAAGTTTTAAAGTTACTTAACAGCATATTATGAGAGTAAATGAAAGTGTAGAAATGAACAATAAAACGAGTTCTTCGGATCCTGAGGCAGCTGGAACAGTGCTGTGACACACAGGCTGTCAGTCTGTCAGGACAGCCAGTGTCTCACTGCCTAAAATCTACTGACATTGATTTGAGAGCATAATGCCTGATTATAGGATGGGTGACAGATAAATTTTGATCAAAATCAAAGCACAATTAAACATTTCATCTTCCTAATTACTGGCTGTAGATTTGGCCTGATGACCATGTGCTGTAGGAAATCAGCAACCATCACACATTTTTAATGGGACACAGCTGTCTTACAGCTTAGTAATATTTGCACAGAGCCACAGAACTGTAATTTATGAAAGAAGAAGAGGGGGAAAAAGCAAATTGAGTGCCAGGAAAGATTTAAAATTCATATCCTATAATGAGGTTTGGATTTGTCGCTGGTTGCACTTTATAAGAGATCTATGTGACTGCCCTTGAAATAGTGACTCTTTATTATCTGCAAGCTTGTTTTTGAGTTTAATTACAATTCAGATGAAAATACTTGCAACCATCTGAAAACTACAAGGGACCAGCCATGGCTTTTTATTCACACATATTACTCTTTCTTTGTAGTACACCTATGCTTTACCTACAAGCATGTGATAATTCTGATTGAAGCAAAAACAATCCTTTTGTTTGGAGTTGTCCATAATTTCAATTTGGAAAAATCTAAGTCTGCACATTTCAGTGGCCTCAGACAAAGGGAAGATTCTGGTCCTCAGAATATGCACATTGCATGGGCTTGGAAAGGCTTGTGGGGTTCACACTGAAGTAATCAGGCTCGCCGCTCCGTCTGTGCCAAAGAATTAGCCTGGGAAATTCACCAAAATGTGGGAACAGCTTGGGAACAGATTGATGCAGCGGGGTGAGAGAGGCTGAGGAGTGTCTGCACTGACGGCCCATTCCAGAGCAAATACACGGAAAAGCTTCTCCTAAGTAACTCAGCTCCTCTTCGCTAGGCTCTCCTCACAATCGTCCTACTGGAAGGTCCTGAGTGGCCTGTTTTGGCCTGATGCAATTACCAGCAGGTTTGGGCACCAAATCCACCACAGCACAAAGGATAAGTGGATTAAAGAGTGTATTTAGATTGAAACCACAGCCAGCTAATGACTGAAGTCCCTCAAAGCAGAAATAATTGAAAATTCAGTTTTAAACAATAGCTTGGCCATATTTTTTACATGTTTTCCTCAAATGTAGTCTATAAGCGAAGCAATTCTGGTGTTTGAATTTTACTTCTTTAGCTTTGCACTATAGCTATGAAGATAGCTAATGTTGCTAGCAATGGAAGCATGCTAGCATTGTGCAAAGTTCATACCTAAATCTTTGCCTCAAATTTGATCAAGAATTTGAGTAATCTCAAATAGAGTTGTGTGATTTTTGACACTGTAATAACCTTTTGATTTATAAAATCTGATCTATAAAAATCAAAACTACAGCCAAAATCCATGCTTTATGATGGCTGCTAATGTTTTTTGCTATGCTCCCTAGTCACAAACCACAAAGTAATGTCAAACAGACTTGTTTATGTGGCTTCTGACACTGTAATTGTTATCTATTTAAAATGGACAAAAGCACATAGCATGCTAAATGATAAAGCATTATTTGTTAGCTACATTAGCATTATAAGCTCTGCTGTAAACGGCAGTGTAGATTGGTGTCATTCTGCCACAAATAAAACCAAATGTCTCCATTTTTTAACTTGTTTGAGCAAAAATACAATTTGAACTTTCATGTAAATTATATATAACAAAGATGTGTTTAGTGTGTAAAGTTTGCTTCTTTTGTTGAGCACTCATCAGACAAATAATTGTGACCCCGCCAGGGAAAACCGGGTCAAAGTCTTTTTTTCAAATATGAGTAATTAGCATATTTGTAAAGAATACTGTTAAAGCAAGCCTCACACAAACTTTCAGCTGATTATCTCTCATACTTTCTGAGAAAAAGCATTCTGAGACATAGCATACTGACACTCAACTCAGTTTATTTGCATCACAAGACATTAATACACCAGAAACACTTAAAAATGAATCAAAATAAATCCAAATATAGCAGAAATTAATATGAAAAGACAACACTGGCAAAAATTGCTCTGTTTACATCAGCTGAAGACATCTGACCTGCTCACATTTGGTGGATGGATACATGAGCTCAAACACATTTCTACAGTGAAGAGAAGTAGTTCAGGAGCTGAATGACACCCAACAAGCTTGTGTACTTCCGTGGTAGAAGTAGTTCTATATCTGGATTCGAGGGGTCACAGAAACCCTTTCTTCAGATAAAATTTGCAAATTTGCTGAATGGCTTACTGCACAAAAACAACTTTTTTGGTGAATGTAAGTTTTGTTTTTGATCAAAATATGTACTACGATGGATATCTGAGACTATTATCTTTCATTTACAGCAATAAAACCAAGTGGCTAAGTTTTTTTTGCTAATGTGAGTGACAGGCTGAATGACACCATATCTCAATAAGTTGCCCAGTGACTTTGGCCTGGTTTTCCCTCGTGGGGTCACAATTATTCACCATGTGTGTTTATGGTGGTAGGAACTTCAGTCTAATGCAGATGCTGTTACACAAGGATAATGAGGCTATAAGCACCTGCAGGGTGTGCATACAGATAGAGGTTGTACAATGAAGTGAATGTGTAGAAAATGGGTTGTTAATGATTGTCAAAAACATGCAATTGGATTTGGGAAGGGGTGGTACAGTGCAGAGAATTTCCTGTAAACTGGTATTTTTGCCACAGCTGGAAGACCCTTATGACTGTATGTTTCAATATATCTGCAAATTCAGCTACTTCTTCCACACAATGGCTTTTGGCACACACAACTGCAGTCGCTTCTTTTATCCAATCATTGTGAACCACTTTCCACACATTGAACGAGACATTAATTTCACTACAGGAGACTGAAGTTCCTACCACCATAAACATGCAAGGTGATTTTTGTCTGAGGAGCTTAGTTCTAAACAAAAGAACAAAAGAAGCAAACTTTAGATACCAGACATGTGTTTATGTATATTTTAGGTGAAAGTTCAAACAGGATTTTTGCTAAACCAAGTTAAAAAAAAAACAGCATGCCCATGTGAACTTACAGGAAATGTTGTTACAATGGAGGCGTTAGGTGTTATTTTTGGTAGATTGACTCCAATTTACTTTACACAACAGTTTGCCCATATTTCTCTGTGTGAAATATAAGCTTTGTATACATTTTTTATTTTACTGTCATAAAACACATATAAAAAACTGTTCAAAATGTCACTTTAATATTCTACTATCTTTTGTGTCAATGTGCTATACTCCCAACAGGAAATTAAGGTTATGGGCTCCATACGGCAGTAGCCAATGTGCCAATGAGTGAAGGTTGGCATGCCTGGCAGTGTATGAGCTGAGGTTAATCTAACTGCTGGTTTCTGGGTGACACCTTTGGTCCGTTATGGCTCTATAGCCACCATGCTTGTGGCAATTTCTGTGGCTGCCCATGGATTTGCACTTGGTCCCTGTTCAGATAAATATGGCACCCTGAAGGGGAAGTTGACCTTCATTCAGTTATTTTTGTGTAGTAATTGGGTTTTTTTAGAGAAATTGTTTTAGTATGTATATGATGTTGTAAATTATAATAAAGCGTGAAGTTTTGCTTAATAATTCTTTTGTGATTGGTATGTCGATATGAATGCTAATAATACTTTATGTTTTGTTGTGCTACAAGCAGTTGTCTAATTCCTCAGGCTAGATTTGTTTCTGTTAGGTTGCATTTGTTGTTTATGATCTATCATTTTCTGCTGATAACAGTCTGATACAGATCTTAAAAGTGTTTTTTTCAGTACCATCTTTAGTGCAAAATGCAGTGGTAACATAGTTGAAGTCTCTTCTGAAGGGCCGGTCAGTGGTCAGTGTTGAACATAGGGATTTGTAATGGGGTTTCTGTGTGCCATAAGCCCATTTGTGACCACAGGCTTGCTTTTGTCACCGTGTGCACTGCGATGAAGCCTGACGAGCAGTCTCATGCTTGCAGATAGCCGGCTGTTGTCCTAAAAATGCAGCACATTGCCATGTTGCCCCGGGGTAGAGAATCAGGAACAGGAAAGGACAGCGACATGCACAAGGCTCCATGCTGTTCTGCCCCTCTCAGCTTAGCCAAATATGACTTTCCTTGAGAGCAAAATGAACTAATTAAAGCAACACAGGTTTTACAGTGCCTTCACAATGCCATTATATACTACACATTTTATTATATCATTCTTGTAATGTTGCGTTTCTTTTTGAAAGACTGTTGTTTGGAAACATTTCTTCTAGTATTTAATTGTTCATCAAAGTCTTTGAATCATTCAAAAATAATAAATAAATATTGGAAATATTATATATAGCAATATAATAGTTACAGTTCTAAAATTGTGATGACTGAGTCGCATTAAAAGATATTTGAACATATCTGATGTGCACATGTATGACTGCATATATTTGTACCTTGTAAACCAAGATAAAAAAAGACAAATAATGGTTGTTTCTCTTAGCAACATTAGCCTAATGGTAACTGGTAAGATTTTCTGGACTCATGTTTACTATGAATATTATTACTAATACATTTTTGTTAGTGTTTACCCAAAGTTCTGAAAAAAGCACTAATAGCTCTATTAAATATATTAAGTTGAGATGTGACAGTGGCATGTTAGTATGACTTTAATGTTAATGTTTGCATTTTCTCAAAAAATGAAAGAATTTGCTTTGTGGATTGGTAATGATTTCTAAACAAGCGTGAAAAATATGTGTTTCTCATTTTCTTTGGCCTGACAGCCACTCTTACTAAAACTATTTTAGATCAAATGAGGTGGTCATTGTAAATGAGTAAGGTTATTCAGTTTCTTCTAGACACTCTTTTAATCTCTGTTAGTTTTTAATCACATATATCAATCAGTTAGGGCTGAGAATTAGACAGGCCTGCGAAATTAAACTGTGTCTTTAAGATTTATGTAAACCCTTACTCTGATTGGTTCCTCATTCAAAAATTACTTTGGCCCAAAGGTCGATTTATGCTTTTGCATCAAGAGTCTAAACCATCAAGAGTCCATGCAAGTGGTCTACAGGGCTGTGAGCATTTGTATTTGTGACGCTCTGTAATTACTTTGCCAAATATATAGAAGGGGAAGCTGGAAGCCATTTCTTTAGATGAAATAACATCACAATAGTAGGGCAACATTAGTAATAATACAAGAAAGATGCAAACAATCTGGAACAAGATTTGAATTTGTTATACCACAAAAAGAAAGAAAGAGATGAAAATGGAAACCTTGAAAAGGAGTGTCAGGCAGTATCTACGTCTTCAAATTCTATTCAGGACAGACATTTACCAGGCTAAGCCTATGATTTTACATTCTAGTGTTGCTCCTGGCAAACGGTATGCACCTATGTCATACCTACAGCGTAGCTTCAACATAGAGGCAAAATGTTGGCCTTAACTTTAATGTTAACTAGCAAGCTTAACTGCTGTTTGCTGAACAAGCGGAAGAGATGGAAGAATTAATCAGCATGTATCAGTATTACCTTATTTTCAGCTCAACTATGCCATCAGTGATTAGCCAATAATGTATCCAATCCTGTTGGCTGGTCAGATCATATGATCCATATTTTGTGAGTTGCTGCAGCACAGTTTCTCATTCAACTGCTACAGTTTCTCATTCAACTGCTAGCTGGTAATGCAGACCTCACTTATGACTGTAGAAACCAATTACAGCCAGTGTTGAAAATTGCTTGTTAAAGTGCTGACAGAATTTTTTTACTGTATCTTAGGCAAACTCATATGTTTGATAAGTGTGTTAAACTAAAGTGCTTTGAAGGGGAAGCAGAGTAAAGGCTTTTACTACCACTAACTGGATTTCCTGTTTAAGTACATCACTCAGCCCAGACAGTAAGTATCAGGACATAGCAGAGCTAGCTTTAAGACACCAATAACCACACTTGGGATAAACAGTGCAGTTCTGCATGGGTATTCCACGCTGTTGCAGCTGCAGTTCAACAATATTTGAAATGTGGTTGATTCCAAAAAAGCAAAGTATATTTCATTTTGAGAGAGGAGATAGAGAACATTCCTAAAGCTTTGCACAATGATGCATTACCAAGATTGGCTAGGAAAGTAAATGTGGCAACCAAGCCCTGATCAATATCAGCGATCGTCCATCTCTAATGTAAAGTATCACAACATGAATGATTTCAAAATAGGCTGTTTTACTGTCCAGTTGTCATATGCATACAGTATGGTCTGGAGGTTGAATGGAACATTTTGTAATTTGAGGAAAATTGTGTCATATTGGCCCATTAAAGAAGCCAACACTATTTTAAAGCATACACTTAACAGGAACCTTAGTTAATCAGTGTTTTGAATGCAGGTATCTGCTTGATTATAACTAGCTCATAAGTGATTACATAAGAAAGCACATCACTGTATGCCCATACATTTAACTCATTATAAGAAGCGGTTTTGGAGACGATGCCCTAATTCACGTAATAAATTACTTGTTTGTTATGCCAACCTTTGATGTCACAAAGGGGTTTCTATGGTAACAGATATCAACACCAATCCTTAACGTTTTGTAAAGCACTCAATAGTGCTCATTATGCACCACCAAAACAAGGTGCATGCGTGCACATTCGTGTTTACCTGCATATGAAGTGCTCAACGTGGATTATTGTTTGCCTTTTTTTCCTTTTATTATGGCCGTGACAGCTGAAGAAGACTGTATTTGTGCAGGAACAGCATGGATGCAGAGCGGAGTGGAGTTCCTGAGGGAGACCTAATGGTTCCACTCCTTCCTGCACAGAGATAAAGACTCATAATAAGCGTGTATGCTCACCATCTGGCTCTGTGCATGTGGTCCTTATGGAGGCGAAAGCAGTGCAATCTGTAAACGATCAGGAGCCATAGCACTCCCCCCAGAGAGTCGGCCATGCAATCAAGGTGACAGATGGCATGGCTACTGCTGTGGCCTCATGGAGGAGATCAAAATCACCTTCAATAAACTCTGACTGGAATGGGCACAGGCCCCTCCAAAAGTCAGTTTGTCAGTCAAACTGTGGCAGCTTGCTGCATTTCTGGGGGGGGTGGAAGGGGGGCAGCCATGGCCAGGCGCCCCTGTTTTCCATATTTTCCATCTGACTGCTTTTGAACTGTGATCTTTTTCTACTCGTCCTCTCTGCTCGTGGTGGGCCGGCCGAGCATGCAGCCAGGTCCATCACGTTGTTGTGGGGAAAATGAGGAACATGATGTCGCTAATATGGGGCACGGGTGACTGCTGGTGTTTGGGACACCCAAGTGGACAAAGCAGAATTTGTATATAGGTATATGGGTATAAACACATAACAGACACATTAAAGGGCTCATACCACACATTTTTCTTGTTTTTGCTGTAGGTCCACTTATGACATTTGTGTGGGTCTGTGTACCAAAAATAATAATCATTTGTTTTTATGTGACCATATTCCAGCCAACTTATTTTCCTGATTTGACTAATGTATTTTGAAACTTTGACATTGCTTTCCTGCCACATATACTACATATTATTTCATTTATGTTGTAAAAAAGTGAAGGATATTCCATTTTCCACAGTACAGGACCTTTAAGACATGTAATGTAAAATATGCTTAACTGTGAATGGGCCTAATATTACCTTAGCACATGTAATGTTTGCTTTGTCACAGTTGTAGAGTTAGAGGAATTTAATTTAGCAAGGGCAGGTTCATAGTTATTCAAGTGATCTCCACTCAGCTTGTGAGTCTGGTGAATAATTATGTGGCGCGGGCTGCACCCCTGCACTGGCTCCCTGTGTGTTTGAGCGCATGGTGAGGAAATTTGCGAGGGAGCATTTTTTCACACGTTTCCTTCATCTGAGGCACAGCTCATGTCAGCGACGTGCGAAAAAAAACAGCCTGACTCTCCAAGCTTTTTTTGCTCCACTGCAAAAGTTCAAAATGGAAACACCATCTGTTAAATCCAGGCAAAAGCCAATCCAATGTTTTTTTTCCTTGATAGGAAATCTTCACTTTTATTACTTGTTGCCACAGGGTTTGATTTCAGCATTTGGAATACTGATTTGGTGTGTAATATATGAAAAGGACAACAAAAACAACAAACGCAGAAATGAAAAGTTGATTGACGGTACCAGATAATGGTAATAATAAGTTAAAAATTAAGAATACAGTATGTCCACTTCTAATGAGTGAACTCAGCTTCTTTAATGTGCAAACTGACAGACATTCAGTTGCAGACACAGCTTGTATAACCTTCATAGGAAAACATTACCAATAGAACGCGATGCCAGAGAAGCTTCACACTAAGCTACAGCATTCAAAATGCCAAGCGTCGGCAAGAGGGGTATAAAGGCCCCAGCATTGTGCAGTTGAACTGCATGTTCTGGAGTGATGGTGCTCCATCTAGTACCTTTGGGATGAGTTAAGTCCCAGTGGTGCCCCAGTAGCATCATGATGCCCCATATACAGCACGTGGTTTGCGTATGAGGAGCGCTGCCACTGTTTAAACTAGTGCTCACTGTAAGTGTTCGACAAAGAGATGAGTCTTCAATCTGCGTTTGAAGACTGTGAGGGACTCTCCTTGTTGAACAGTCACTGGGATTTCATTCTACCACCTGGGTGCCAGGACAGAGAAGAGTCTTGATGCTAGTCTTCTGCTTGTCTTGAAGGATGGTGGGTTAAGCTGGGCCATACTAGAAGCTTGAAGGGTCCGGAATACAGCTTGATGACTTGACCATTGCCATTAGGTAAGGAGAAGCTGGTCCATTTTTTGCTTTGTAGGCGAGCATCTGGGTTTTGAATCTGATGCGAGCAGCTACAGGAAGCCAGTGAAGTGAACACAGCAGTGGAGTGATGTGAGAGAACTTGGGCTGATTAAAGACCAGCCAAGCAGTTGCATTCTGGATCAGCTGCAGTGGCCTGATGGCTCGCATAGGAAGACCAGCCAGGAGTGAGTCGCAGTAGTCAACTCTTGAGATGATGAGAGACTGGACAAGCACCTGGGTTGTTGCTAAAGAGGAGGAACCTGCACAACCAAGTCTGGTTTGCAATGTAAGTAGACAATAACATCCAGGAGCACACTGCTTCTTGCTTCTTGAGACGGAACAATGATGAAGTTCTCAAACAGGACAGGAAGTTCAAGACACAAACCAGTGGTTCCGGGAATGAATAGAAGCTCAGTCTTCCTAGGGTTGAACTTTCAGGTGGTGAGTTGTCACCCATGTAGAGATGTCAGCCAAACTTGCTGAGATGCGACTGGATACCTGAGTGTCAGAAGAAGGGAAGGAAAGCATCAGTTGAGTGTCATCAGCATAACAATGGTATGAAAATCCATTAGAAGAACCCTGGACCCAGTGCTCAACTTTGTAGGACACCAGTGGAGAACCTGCATGGAGTGGATATGGACCCTCTCCATGTTACCTGGTAATACAACCCCTCTAAATATGATCTGATCCACTTCCCTGAAGAGTCAGTGATCCCGAGGTTAGAGAGGATGGACAGGAGTATCTTATGGTTGACCATGTCAAAGGCTGCAGAAAGGTCAATAAGGATACTGGTCAAAGGTCAAGAACTGAAAACAGTCTGGCAGATCTAGCTGTCTTGAGCTTCCCAGTCACTGCTGGTTTGAAACCAGACTGGTTGAGGTCTTGGAGCTGGTCTTCGGAGAGAAAGACAAACAGCTGCTTATAGACGGCACATTAAAGAGTTTTTGAAAGAAAAGAAAAGAGTGATACCGGTCTGTAGCTGCTAACATCAGAGCTACTCATTTTAGCATCTTATCTGTGTTTTCTTTTTGTTCTTCCTATTATTTTACTTGTGTCTTATGTAGGGGTGAAACGATTACTTGAGTAATTCGAGTTACTCGATTACAAAAAATGATCGAGTAATTTTCTGTGCCTCGAGTAATCGTTTATTTAATTTTAAAACTCAGCACACGGTATTTCACACGGACGACTTTTAATGTGGCACACCACTTTTACGTCGCCCACGTACAGGAAGGAGGAGGCGCGGAGATTTTTAGTTGAGAAGTGGGAATATGGAAGCGACGAGGGAAAAGAGCGACAACGTGCGAGAAGAAAACGACAATAGGAAAATAACGCAGCGCGCTATCCAACACTGGCAGAACTGGCAAAGTCTCTGCTGTGTATTTCAGCTACATCCACGCCATCAGAGCGCCTGTTTTCAGCAGCAGGAAACATTGCATCAAAGCACAAGGCAAGCCTCAGTTCTTAGCATGTTGACATGCTCATTTTCCTCCATTGTTATATGTTGTATTGATATTGTTTGTAAGAATAATGTTCAATATATGTTGGCTTTGTAAAAAAGAAAATATTTCATTCAACGTGTAGAAAACCTAGAAGTGGATTTTGTTATACCTCAGACTTAAAATTGTTTATTATTCTTAATTTATGTTTGCTTTTTACCTTTAAATCAATGTGATTTTATTTTATTTCTATGTTTTTGCACTTTTAAAAAAGCATGAGTTTTGTCACACAGACTTGAAATTCAAAGTAGAATATATAAAAAGGCAATGTTTACTGTATTGTGCCTTAATTTATGTTTGCTTTTTACCTTTAATGTGATTTCTAAAAATGTATTTCTGTTCTGTTTTTGTATTTTTGAAAAAAGCAAGAGTTTTAAACTTGAACCTGAAATGGAGGCTGTTATTGTATTTTAAGTAATAAAATGTTTAATTAAAAAGTGTTAAAGTTATTTTTTGTGTATTTCTATTACTTTTAAAATAAGCTTAAGTAGTTATTGCAGAACCTGATTTCTTCCATGTAGTTTTTCGATTACTCGATTAATCGCAAGAATAATCGCAAGAATAATCGATTACTAAAATAATCGTTAGCTGTGGCCCTAGTCTTAAAACTTTTCAGTTATCATCTCTTTTTATGTAATTCATTTTATTTACTGTGCTGATTTAATGTACAACACTTTGGTCAATGCATGTTGTTCTATAAGTGCTTTATAAATTAATCTAACTTACTACTAAGACCACAATACATCAGTTCAGCTTAGATGGAGTCTGGCATGTTTGTTAACAGGTCTTAAATTACATGTATGACAAGCTCAGAACAACACTGATACAAATAACATAAATATAGTGAGTATTGGTTGTATGTATATGTCCTAATTTAGCTCTTTCCAAACCTCATCTCCTAAAAGGTCTATATTGTACATCCCATTCACTACCTGATGTGGCTAATCAATACTTCATTACGTTAGATCAAGTGTTCTACATATAAAATGTAATACATCTGTGCAATGGTTTGGGTGTGTAGAACATCATGGACAAACTTTGTTCTTAAAAGCTCACATAGCTCACAGCACATTGTATTCATTAAGTTCTTGTTGCTGTTTACTGTTTGCTTGTTTCCATTTATTATAAAAACAGAATAGTACAGTACGGGTTTTGTGTAGTGTCTTATATCAGTCAGTGTATATGAACACTGAGAGTTATGAAATGTACATTAAAACAGTACAACCCAGCTCAAATTCATTGTATAATATCCTCTATTCAGTGCTGATATAAAGAGTAGGCTTCTTATTGAAAGCCACTATGTCCTTTCACCCTGCTCCCTTTGAGTGCTCATTTAGTTAATTGCTGCACTTATTTGATTAATTGGACAAATTCCATTGTACTCTACATGCCACCATGTTTTATTGGGGTTGTCCCTGCATACTCTTAATCATCCACTTTTAAACATTTTTACAAATGTTAAATATGTGCACTTGAACTGATAATTAGGATTAATTAAGCTAATTGAGATCCTAAGGTCCTTAAAAAGAAAAAGAGCTTTTCATGATTCAGTGGAATGTGGCTAGCTTAATGTGGCTAAGCAGTTAAACACATTTGCTCTTAGGCGTGTTTTACAGCACATTCGCCTGTGCCACAAACTTTAAAATCACTCATAGAATAGCATCTTGTTTGATCGTTATGCTCCATATTTTATTTATGGACTTAATGAATCACTGCCATGTCTTTTTTAACTGCTGTCTAAGGGCAGACTGAGGCATAAGCAGACATCAAAGCTACCGACAGCCAGTCCACCCAGAGACAGCAAGCGAGGTCACCTGTTTGTTTTGCTTGTCAGGTTGTGGTGCCATGTCTTTTCATTCAACATGACAGAGACAGCGGCGTGAGTGTAGTCTGTGACATTCGCTGATGATTCGCTCGTCGCTGTCAGCTGAGGAGTGGCCCATAGCCTGCGTTAATTGTGTTTCTCTGTGTGGCAGCTAGGCCACAACCATCTGTCTCCCACTGCAGTGTGTGTATGTGCCTTCTCCCAACATGGAATATGGAAAAATCATATCAATACCAATGACCTCTGTGATGGCCTTAACCTGGCTGTTTGCTTCAATTTGAATATTGACCTAGAGGTAGTTCATTTTACTTGTCCTAACTAATTTATTTTAGTAAAAAAAAAAAAAGAAAATAGAAATTTTATATATATATGTGTGTGTGTGTGTGTGTAAGCAAAAGCATATAAAAGCTAGTCTACATATCTAATATTTCTCATTTTAAAGTTGTAAGCTCATAACAAGACTATTTCACTTAATATACTGTATATTTTTTACTTGATTTAATTAATTTAATTAAGTAACATGATTTCACTGTGCTGACAGATATATGATTATCTGTCAATATAGAAGATAGTTTTAATAAAGTTACTTTAAAAAAGTTCACTTTTCATGTTTTTACACATGTATTTAGATATGTTGTGTCTACCAAAACACAAACTGTGAAATAAGATAGCTCAGTCAGTTTTTGAAAGTAATCTAGGTCTAAAAGCTGAGCTCAATTTACAGCATGAGAATCTACGCCAGTTTGATGTGAGAGAGAGCTAAGCATATGATCTTCTGTGCAGACCAGATCCTATATGTGTGTAATGACCACTTTGTGTACTTTTTCAAACTGGGTCATTATTGAAACTCAATTGAAACTTTTTCTAAAAGAGAGATTTAATACTGACTGTCTATCGCAGTACAGATGACAGAAATGTCAGTATTTCTGCTGTTTCTGCACAAAAATTAAGATATATTTCCACCTTAAATAGTTCAGCAGTTACATAAGATTTTAATTTCAGCTTTTAGATTTTTGTTGATTTTAAAGAGATTCACAAGAAGCTGATTGCTGCCTGGTTAATGCTGGTTAGTTTTTAATGCAATTTCCTTTAGTTTCATGTAATTATAATGTTGTTATTATCTGGTGATAAAGTGAGTGAATTTGATTGTATGCTGCTGCTTTTGTTCTGATGAATGAGCAAAAGTCACAGAGGGAATTTGATTCTATAGAGAATTGATTCTTTAATTTTTTTAGTTGCCTAAGAGACGACTTTTGGCCATTGACTCTGAGGGTTGAGGTATGTGAGTTAACACCTATTCTGTGAGCTCTGTGATATATATATATGTGTACATTGTATATTCTGATAGTACCTTTTATCTGTTACTGGCACTGTATTAGTTAAAATAAGTCAGGTTATGGGTTGGAGTTAATGCCAGAAAACCCAGAGTTATGTATCACTATAGGATATCTTATAATAAGTTTAAAGTCCTCCATTGATCATGAAGCTCTTACATAATGTAAAATATGTTTGCCATTTTTAAATGTTACAAATAGTGAAAAACATCATATATGGAGATACAAGGTTTTGTTCTGACATCAATAATATGTTTTTCTAATATATCATATAGAAAAAAGAAACTGTGCACATGCAGAACATATTACATAGTACATAAACAATACTAGATTTTTCTTATTGCGATACTTAATATTATTTATTTTGAAACTTCTGTTTTGAAAATGGTTGAAATATAAATACTATCCAAAATGCAGACTACATGAAAAAAGGGAGAGAAGAACTGCGCTATGATTAAGTGTCAGATTCAGTCTGAACTAATAATGTACAAATTCATATAATAGAAGGTTTGAATGTGAAGATGTAAAACAAGTGTATTTTAGCGGTGTTCACAGATATGATGTGCCTTTCTTTCCAGAATCAATTCAAAACTGATATTATGAAGAGGAGGGGCAGATGTTAATGTTTGCTTTGGGGGCCTGGGGTGATTGTGTTAAATCACGTTGATTCATATATGAGCTCACACTGCTCACATTCCATTGTCAGATGAGATTTTTAATTCAGGCTACTTCAGATTGATGTCTGTAATTTATGCCGATTAGTAATAAAGCATCGTAGCTTCCCTTTATACACCCCCATCTTGAACAGTGGAAGAATCTTCATAGTCAGAAAAGGCATCAGTAATTAGTGGGAATATGACCACAGGCACACATGGGCTGAAATTTATGTCTATCATAAGAACTGCAGCTATGTACTATACGCTGTGCGTAAATGAAATTTGTCGCCAGAAGGAAGTCAGAGGCTCAGGTCTGTCTTGCTGTGATTCTTTTAATGTAAGAGCTCATTTCTTACCTTATTATTTTTTATTAAACTTATAGTTCTGGATCTAAAATCTAATTGGCTGAACCACATTGGAAGTAGCTGTACTCAGGGCACACTGGCTTTTGTACCAGTTTGAAGACCAGTTTGAAGCATTCTGCCTGTGTTTGAAACAAGCACATGAGCCTAAATGTGCAGTTTATAGTCCATGGCATGAAACATTCTCATATTTGTCATGTAAACTGTAGAATGATGGCACAGAAAATGGGCGGAGGTAACAAGAGGAAGCAACTACAAACAACCATTTTTACATGGATTTTTTTCCATCTTAAAATCTGCTGTAAATGTGTTTTAATGTCTCAAACTGCGTCTAGCAACTGCTGTACTGACTATGACGGAGATCTGAGCCTGAAACGAGTGCTCAAAGAATATTTACCATCCAAGTAAGGCTATTTTAACTCTCAAGGTCAGACATGCGAAGCAACATGCAACAGCTTATTTTATTAATATTTTATTAACATTTATTAAGTGTAATTAATAGACTCACCTGGGCACAGTTTGCAGTCATATGCCCTTAGTAATTACTAATTACTCTTATTAATTCACTGTTATTTTATAGCTATTTTTAGACACATTGTAAGCACATATTGTGCTTTGCTATACACATGCATGACCAGCAGGAGTGGCTCATTTATACACAGTTTAGTGATGTTAATTGCTATCATTTATTGAACATTTTTGTGTTTTTTCACTATTACATCAAAGACAAAATTACCGGTACTTGCTAACACTTCTTAAAATGATAGTACAATTACAGTATAATTTTAATGAAATATACTTTTAAAATACTTGTAATGCTTGAATATTTGATATATTAACAGTACACACTGAATTCTGTATTGAAAACTGTTGTTCTGTTCACTGAGTAGTTTGACTGTAATGTTGTGTGGCATATGTAGCCTATTTTTAAAAGTCAAAATTTCTTGGCCCATTAATTGTTTATTGCCATTATTATTTATTTTCAAAAAATGTCAGCCAGGCCAGTCAAGCACCCACACACTTTGTCTACAAAGCCTTGCTGTTGTAACTCAGGCAGAATGAGGCCTGGCATTGTCCTGCTTAGATCCTGAGAAATTATGTCGTCTTGTCGGCAGCATGTCTCTCCAGAATACCAATATAAACCATCAATGGTACCTTCACATATATGCAGATCACCCAGACTGTGGGCACTAATGCATCCCCATGCCATCACAGATGCTGTTTTTGCTAACAGTCTGGTCTTTTTCATCTTTGCCATGTAGAGTCTGATGTCCATTTTTATCAAAAACAAACTGAAAACAAACTGACCAGTAAACACATTTCCGTCGTTTTTTGATTCACCTCAGATGACTTTGGGCTAGCATTTCTTCACAGGTTTTTGTATAAGTTTTTGGTTGCATTTCTTGATGCAGCAGCAGATTGTTACATGCGTTAAGTGACAATGATTTTCCAAAATGCTCCCGACCCCATGTGGTTTTGTCCTTCACAGCAGTTTCTCAAACAGGACTGCCTGAGAGCTTGATTGTCAGACATATTCAGCAACAGTTTCCACTCTTGGCCTGTACACACTGAGATTTCCCCTGACTCCCTGAATCTTTTTATGATATTATGAACTCTAGATGGTGAAAGTTGTAAATGCTTTAGAGTCTTCTGCTGAGAATCATTCTCCTTGAACTGACTGATAATTCTCTGGCCCAAAGTGTTCAACTACAACCCAAAGTCTAAGCATTTGGTGGATGCTTCTTTTATATGCAATCTTGAAGACCTCCCTTGTTAAAATGATAACTGTGGAAATGTGTATATATGTAACAAATAAAATTAAGATCATCTTTGAAAACTCTGAAAATATTTTTGTCTTTTTGTCTGTTAAATAAATGTTCAAATGAATAAACAAATTACAGATTTCAGTTTTCAGTGCATTTTTATAGTGTCTCAACTTTTCAATACATTGATTTTGTATATTAAAATGTTCAGCTGTTGACTGTTTCAATGTGTAATTTTGAGCTGTGTAATGTGTTAGTAAGCAAATATCCTCTAAATAAATTTGTACACAGTGTGACATATAGGCATGTGGATGGTTGTTTGGGGCTGTCCCTCACACTGCTGTGTGTGTGTGAATGACAGGTGTCAGCTCAGAGCTAGTGGTCTACGAATATGTGAGGGCGATGGGCTGGGACATTGAAGGCTTCAGGAGTTTCTATGCTCGTGTTTGGTTTGGCTTCACCTGACAGCACGGCCCAGTATTGCCTGTCAGCATCAGCAGATGACAGACAAAAGAGCCACTGTACTCCAGACAGTGATGGAGCAGGGGAACTGGGGCTTGATTTGCTTGCCTTGGTCATATAAACAGCAATGAAATGTACAGCACTGCAGTGTAGATGAGCATACATAGAGTATAACAACCAGGTCTCTTAACCTGGGGATCTCCATTAAAGTGCACATATGACTGAGTTTTTATTGTTTTGAAATTGTTTTCATACTATGTACTATATAA
The DNA here is from genome assembly GCA_036984385.1 of Crenuchus spilurus. Taxonomy (NCBI): domain Eukaryota; kingdom Metazoa; phylum Chordata; class Actinopteri; order Characiformes; family Crenuchidae; genus Crenuchus; species Crenuchus spilurus. The sequence goes on along the minus strand of BRDA01026822.1, from coordinate 1,057 downwards.
ACACAGATTCAAAATGTAACATCCATTCCATACCATCCAAATATGGAAACTAAACTCCAAAAAATCCCTGTTTGTTGTGATGTCACAACAATTAACATATTTACATATGCTGTCCCATATGCCTATAGCCTTCAGCAGTTTGTTCTGTATATAATGTTCTATAATAGGGTTGAGCCGGATACTCGTTTCAGACGAGTATCTGGTACGGATAAAGCATTTTTGATGAGTAACGAGCATAATGCAGTAAAACTCGTCAATATCCATGCTTGTTATGAAGGAAAATCTTCAGTGGGTAACTGACTGTCTTCACGATCTGCGATTGGTCAGTCACACAGAGCACCTGCCCCTCCCTACACAGACATGTCTTTGCAGTTCTCACTCTCACTCCCTCTCACACAATCACTCAGTCACACACACATGCACACACACACACACACACACACACACACACCTTAATCAACATTGTTTTACTTTGTGTGGAAAAAATGCCAAGAACGTTAGGTAGTAAACAATAAATAAATAATTGAAAGAAAAAAAATAAGTTGGATCATAAAATAAAAAAAAAAATTAAAAGGAAGTTGTGTTGAGTATGACAACTCTTGTTCATGCATACTTAGTAGTTCATAATTTCCTACTGCATGAGTTGTATTCATTCATACACTTAAAAATATTCATGTTCTGAATTAACTTGTTCTGTAAATAGTTCTCTTACTTTTGTGATCAAAAACATTGATTTGAATCTCAATTTTGAGGCTGTTCTGTAAGTAGTTTTCAAATAAACAATACATATAGCAACTTCTGATCAATCCATATCAATTTCAGACTTAAAATAATGTACCGATTTAAGTCCCATCCACTTCCATTTAAACCACACCCAATTCCAGGGTAGGCCCTGCCCACTCTAAGTACAGATACGGATACAGATAATTTAGATGGTTGAACAGATACAGATGGTGGTGGCAAGATAGAACCTGAACATAGTTCTCTGCATTAATGGTGCCTTTCCAGACATGCAAGCTGCCCATGCCACAAGCACTCATGCAACCCCATACCATCA
>BRDA01026817.1:0-14383 GCA_036984385.1 Crenuchus spilurus | reverse complement strand
TACCATTAATTTAGTGATCAACCATATATGGACCAAATATGGAGTCTAAATTTCTAAATTAAAAGTCTAAATTTTGTGCTACATCAAAAACAAATTATGAAAAAATTCAATTTTGTTAATAATTTTTCGAAAAAATTTCGAAAAAAAAAATTCTAAACTGTCATATTTATTATTTATTAAACAGAAATCCAGAATCTCAAATTAGTAAAATGTTTATTTTAACCTGGACACGAGAAATGAAGAGGTGCTCTGCTGAGTTTTCAACACTTCATTGCAACACTCAGGACAGAAATCTTCAAAAACACAGTAACAACAGCATAGTAGTCACCCAAATGTTTTCCATGAATACATGCCCAGAACGTTCCTCACCACTTGCATACACATGGTCATTTAAGTCATCCAGACTAGTTAACGCTGTTCAAGGAACAAAAAGTTAAAAAATAACTCCCAAATGGCATCCAGTTGCTCTGATCTCCATCACAAAAAAGTGCTTTGAGAAGATGGCCAGAGACTTTATTTACATTACAGATACTGACATAAAACATATGTTACTTAGGTTAATAATGCTTTTTTTTTTTTTTTTTTTTACTGTACGCTGTACTGTACTACTGTGTGCATCAGTTGCTTATTGTAATCCATTAAACAGTAAACTCCACTGTTGGTAAACTCAGCTGTGATCATGCTAAAAACTTATGGATAAAAGACTCTTAAACCCAAAAAGAAAGTTGCAACATTACTGAAACAGTTCAGGCTCCAGTTTAGAATCAAGTTAGTGTCTTATTTGTATTTCCAAATTTCCACATTCCACCTTAAATGGCAGGAATCGTAATGTAACTGATGCACCATTTAAGGTGGAATGGAATATTCCAATTAGAAGCTAACTTCATCTTTGTGTTTAAATTCAGGAACAACTGTTTAAACTGGTTTGATTCAGAGACTTTATTTTGAGCTGTAAGTGTTGTAGATGAGCATTAGCATCAACAGCCCTGATTGTATTTTGTTCAGAGCAGAAGGTCCACTTGCCTTTTAAATAAAAACCCACTGAGATTGATTTCTTCTGCATTTTGGTAGAGATTAGAAATGGATTCATATGCCATGCAGGGCTCATGTTCTATGCTATGGGATGGAAAAGAGCCCCCTGTGTCCTGCTGAATGGACAGTGCCATTTAGAGCTATGGAAGGTGCCTGCCACTCAGATGGGGGCTATTTCTCCTGCTTTAATACTGAATGAAGAGGGTCTGTCTGGACCAGGGCTGGAGTGCCTCATTTACACATCGTCCCCAGAGAGATAGAGATGCTTTCTTTAGCAAAGGAGAGAAGAGAAAAATGAAAATTCCCAGCTTCTTTTCTTGCACCAGGAAGCTTTGTGTGTGTGTGTGTGTGTGTGTGTGTGTGGATAGTGTATATAGTGTGCTTGTGTGTGGTGAAGAGAATAAAAGGAGAAAGAGAGAGAAAGAGGGGGAGAGATATAAAGAAAAACGAGAATAAGAATAATCACTCTGGATGACCTGCTAACGCTACTATTTTTAAGCGCCTGCAGAAACGTCAAGACAGCCCTAGAGAGTGGAGCTGATTAATGAATAGCATAGTGAAAGAGAACACAACACACACACGCCTACTCAACACACCTCCGCATGCATCCTCACTTACTTTCCAATCTAATTTTGCCAGCTCTTGACCCGAGGCTTTATGATACAGCTAACATTAGGAGGCCTGCCTTAAATAGCTCTGAAACGGGCCGGTTAAGAAAGTTTCTTGGTCACTGCGGGCCTTTGTGATGGTCAGAGTGTGGGTAGTACTAAAGTAACCATCTCTAGATACTTCAGCTTTTCTGCAAACACAGACTGAAGGCTCTTTAAAATGAACTTAAATGTCCTCTAATTACGGGCAGATTTGGAAGTTCTGGGGCCCCAAGCATTGTCAAGTCTGGGGGCCCTGATCAAACGGATTCTTTTATAGTTATGGTGCGGTACAGGCTTAAACATAAATTTAATTATTATTAATTATTAATAAATATTAATTATTATACATCAATTTTAAACATTACTTAAACATTATTATTCATAATATTTTATTAGGAATTGCTAGTTACTATTAATAATATACTAATAATAACTATAATCATTATTATTATTAATAAAATAAAATAATATTAATCATTAATACAATATTTTTATTTAAAAAAAATATTTTTTTAAATTATTAAATATTAATAAACCATTAAAATCATGTAATATAAAATTATCTTATAACACAGAATATTAATATTCTGTTACACCTTGATAATCAACTTCACTCCAATTCATTAGCACCAATTTTACACTTATGTTTGGACTATATAGTCAATAGACCTCATTTACATAAAATTATACATCATTTGTGAGTAAAAATAAGCAGAAATTCTGAATTATTTTGACAAAAGTTAAACTTAGAGGCATGTAAATGGATGGCTTATCACAGACTGGTAGCCACACGCACACAGACACAGATTCTAATGTTAATGTTAATGGTTTTAATATGAAACCTCTGATATTAAAATACGTCTATCTGATGTGAAACAGGCAGAACAAACGTACATGTTAACAGCTTACAGTGTCAGGTGAACACGAACTATGGGCCAAATCACAAAACACTGGTTTGCAAGACCAGATGCTGTTTGATGGAGTGACATCTGGGACGGCCAATCAAACACTAGCAAGAAACGGCAGAGCCAATCGATGAGGTTCTATATAGCGCCCAAAAGGGTTCTACTGTAGTTACAATGTCAAGCTTGTAATGATAGATGAACCCTCTTGGGAGCGCTATAGAACCATTTTCAAAAAGGTTCTGTACAGAACCATCTACAACACAATCCTCGTCAATCTGAAGAAACCTTTCATCATGAACCCTTTGGGTTCTTTGAGTGTTTCTGGTTTTGTATAGAACCATTTTTACAACTAAAGAACCATTGAAGAACCATCTCTTTTAAGAGTGTACATTGTTGTTCTACCTTGTAGATGTAAAGTCAGAGACTGTAGCTCATCTGATGCTGCACAGTTTATGTTGGTCAGTCCTTCGTTGGTACTCACATGATGCTGTTGGCTGGTTGGTGCACTATTTTGTCTCCATCAGTGACACTGAGGTGTTTAAAAACATCAGAAGTCTGATCCAGCTCAGGACATACTAACACACCACCAACCGTTCATACGTCTCCTTATCGGCTCATGGTACTTCTGCTAAGTCTCCTGAGGCAACAACGAGCAACACTTGAGCAAGAAAATTGTCCTCTATGACGACCTTTTGTGTGGATAAGATTGTTGACCCATGATGTAGATCACACCTGATCCAGGTCATGAAGACCTTCATGGTAATCTGAATAATATAGACTCATTTGAACTCTCCATGGAGGTACAGCAGAGGTACTGGATGAGAAATCCAAAATTGCGAGCCTTATTTTGAAACAAATAATATAGTTAGAAGTATCTCATCTCATATCTCACTGGCTCATGATAATTATATGGAATTGTAGATGAATCTCCATTGAGTCTCCTCATTGAGACACTAAAGAGCAACACTTAAGCTATAAAACTCAATATAGTCTCACATTGTGCTCAGATAACTACACTCATGTTTGTCTCTCTCTCTGAACTCAACCATTTCTCATCCAGGATGAGAAATCCAAAATTGAGAACCTTCTTAAATTTGATTCTGTGAATAATAATGTTTATCAAAGCGACAAGTGTCTCATGTCTCCTTATCGGCTCATGAAACTTCTACGGAAGTGTAGAAGAATCTCCATCGATTCTCTTGAGACACTTAAGAGCAACACCTGAGCATTAAAAATGTCCTGTGGGACGGGCCTTTGTGGACAAGGATGGTGATTCTTGATCTACCCTGAACTACACTACAGCAAGGGTGCCCCATCCTGGTCCTAGACATCTACCAACCTGCAGATCTCAAACCTTAATCTAACACCTGGTCATGAAGACCTTCAGGGTTGTACTCTGTCATCCTTCCCCTCAGTGTGAAACTCTCCATTGAGGTAATTCTCCAGGACCAGGACTGGGCACCGGTTCTGCTCACCGTATTGATGGAAATCTGAATGCAGATGTCAGAGAGAAGAGCTAAAGAAGAGATAACGGTACGATTAGTTTATTAACTTAATAACACAAAGCTAGAACTGATGCCACATCTTGGTTTCCGCTCTTTGCTGAAATCACGTCTAAATTCCTGAGTCTTCAAAACACCTGCTCAAGCTCTGCATGCTGCATCCAGAGCCAGCGGGACCAGTCACGAACACACACCCACCACACTCTTTCTCTCTCTTTTACACACACATACACTCTGGCAGACGGTCTCGTAGGTGTGGGTGATGTTGGACTGACTTCACCTCATGTGTGGTTCTCTATCCTCTTCATAGAACATTAGCATTTCACTGACATACACTTATTTATTAGTTTATTAGAAACACCTGGCTTCTATTTCTTATCTCATTAGCCATGTTACCATATACAACATCACTCAAAGGTTTGGGGTCACCATTAAATTGAACTAGTATCTTCTACAATGACTAATATCTCCTGTTTTACTGATTAGTAGTGTCTGTTGAGGTTGTTAATGGACTAATATATACAATTTTAGAGATAAATAGAATCACGATATGTCCTCTGGGCACATACACAGTGTATGGTAGGGGTTTCTAATAAAGTGTCAGTGTGTGTTTGCATTATCAGACAGAGAACACAGACTTTATAGAAACTTCACCAGCTGGACCTCCCAGGGTCTTTCTTCTCTGCCCACCTGCTCACACACATCCTCCACACACACATACTCACATTTGTTTATGTGAATTGTGGGGACAGTAAATAGAATTCCATTCATTTCCTGGAAACCTCAATGATAACTAGTACAGTGGTAACCCTACTAACGAGTATTCCAGAGTCGAGATCTCGGAATATTTTTGTTCCAGGTAACGAATAAAATTCCAAGTAATGAGTAGCGTAAATTAGTTCAAGTATGCCAACCGCTAGGGGTGCGGCGGTCGTAGCATCTCCTAGATGCTAGCATAAAAGAAGAGGTCAGTCATTACCTTTGACCGCTGTACAGTGAAAGTGAAAGTGCTAGTGAAAGTGACACTAAGGTAGCAAAAGGTAGTGAACAAGAAAGTTAGATACATTTTACTTTTACTTTTCATATGATAAGTGTAACCATGCCATACACGTACGCCCGTCCTCCTGTCCTCCTTAGCCGCCAGCCTACACGAGCACCGTCATCGTCTCGTTAATTTAAAAAAAAAACCCATATAAACACATTATTTAGCATATTAAAGTATACTGTATATTGGCCGGCTGACATGGATTAATCAGTTTTACATGTATTCTTATGGGGAAAATGCATCCAGCTAACGAGCAAACCAGCTAACAAGCTCAGCTCCTGCACGGATTAAACGTAAAAAGTAGGGTTACCACTGTACTAGTCTAAACGTAAACCATTCCTAACCTTAACTGTAACCTTATCCTTACCTTACCCCTACTCTTATTACTCTAACATTGCTCTAATTCTTTTTTTTTATTTAATATTTTTTTGCCAATTTTCTCCCTTCTCAATGTGGTAGTAGCCAATGAACCCATCACATCCACTAGGGGGCTCTCCCCATCACTTTGCACTGTCCCTGACTCTAGGAAGGTGAAGACAAGCACACGCCTCCTCCGCTGCGTGTGATGCAGCCACCACCTCTTTTTAAACTACAGATGATACACTGTCACTGGGGAGCCAACGTGCTCGGAGGAAAGCTCAGGATTCCCAGCTCCGAATAGACCAATCAGTAAACGCCTGAGCCAGCAGACATTGCAATGTGAGAGTGATGGAGAGAGAGAGAGCACTATCTACCCACCCAGAGAGAGCACTGCCAATTTTTGCTCTCTTGGGCCCCGGCTGTTGATGGAAAACAGCATGACCGGGATTCGATCCTCTGGTCATAGTGTCAGCGTCTTAGACTGCTGAGCTGCTCGGGGTCATTGCTCTAATTCTAAATTAAACCCTAACTTATATTTACTCTAACATAACCTTACCCTAACCCTACTCTAAACATACCCTAATCTTACCCTTACCATAACATTAATGTTATGTCATGCTTACCCCAAACCCTTACTCTATCCTTACCCATACCCTAATGTTAACTCTAAACTTACCCTAATCCTTATGCTAACTGTCCTAAAATGAACTCTAACTTAATCCTTATTCTAACCATATCCTTACTCTACCTGAACTTACCCTAACGTTAACTCTAACCTTACCCTAACATTAAAACATGTCCTCGTCTTAACATTTCATAATTTACATTGTTCCCCACAAGAAAGAAAGATTCCCACAGCATGAGTGTGAAAACATGTTTGGTCCCCACAACATGACACAAACCTGGTACACACACACATGTACACACACACCCAGAGGTGTGGGCCAGCTGTCTCTGATCGTGACTAACCCACCCATTACCTCCAGATGGCTCCATTTCGTTTGGCAGTGAGCTCACCTGTCAGAGAAGCCTTGGCCATGCAATATTCATGAATCAAAACAGCAGGTGAATGGAGGCAGCGGCAGAGTGTGTGTGCTGACAGAATGACAGCACGTGTGTCAACAGCAACGTGAGCTAATTCTGACATCATCTCCACGCCGTGACCCATGGCAACCTTACTGCAATACCTGCACACTCTCTCTCTCTCTCTCTCTGTCTCATGAAGATTTCATGAATAATGAATAGAACTGAAGTCAAAGCACTCCACAAGCACAACTTCTCAAAAATTCCCAGAGGAAAATTTTACTTCTCAAATGTTGTTCTTAAATGACTCTGGAGAATTAATTGAGATTCTCCTAAAATTTCTTGGCACTTCTGGCTCAGAAAAACATTATAATAGTTATTCACAGCATCAGACTGAAAACGTAGGGATGAGACATGATTGAGCTCAGGCTGAGTCTTTAGTAAACATGAGCAATTCTGAGCACGATCTGAGATAAAGATTATAACAGTTATTTACAGCATCAAACTAAGTTTGGAAGAGATATGATTAAGTTAAATGAAAAAGTGACATATTTCAAGCCTCTGTAGTGGTGGGCACTAGAAACACACACACACTAGTGGTGGGCAGCCCTATCCACAGTACCCGGAGATGTCAGCCAAACATGTTGAAATGCGGCTGAATAACTGAGTGTCAGAAGGAGGGATAACTGAGTGTCATCAACATCACAGTGTATGAGAATCCATGAGAAGAAATTACAACAATTTCACCAAGAGAATGTGTGTAAAGTGAAAAAAGAAGAGGACACAGTACTGAGCCTTGTGGGACACCAGTGGAGAGTCTGCATGGACTGGATATGGACCCACTTCATGTTACCTGGTAGGGCTGACTCTCTAAATATGATCTGAACCACTTCCATGGAGAGTCAGTGATCCTGAAGTTAGAGAGCATCGACAGGAATATCTCATAGTTGATCATATCAAAGGATGGAGAAAGGTTAAGAAGGATAGGAACTGATGACGTTCTCACGGATTTAGCTGACTTGAGCTTCTCAGTCACAGCTATCAGGGCAGTTTCAGTTGAGGTATAGCTTGATACATCATTGTTTATTCACATTTTGGGTTTAGTGATATGATTAACTTTTCTCCTCGTCCTAGCGTGAAATTAATTTGGCCATATTTGTTTTTTTTTTTTTTATTTGTTTTAAAACACTTCCGGGTGGATATCTCTTAATAGATGAGACTGGTGTGGAGCACAACATGCTTGGAATAAATTTAGCAATTGTTATGTTTAGTATAAAATATCCCAAAACAGCTGAGTGTGGGGCTTTAATGTCACATGTAAACCTGTAACCACTTTGGGTTTTTTATGATTTCCAGTGGAATAAATTGAAACAACACAAATTGTCTGTGGATTCACTGCCTGAGAAGAGAAACAGCTGCAGATTCAAGTTCAGTAGTGAGAATAACAGAGGGTTTAGTAACCATGAGGTTAAGTAATGAGGCTGGGTAAAGAGGCTGGCTAATGTAGCTGGGTAAAGAGACTGGGTAAAGAGGCTGGGTAAAGGCTGCCAACCAACCCAATACAAACATAAACAAGCAACATAAATATTTCTTGATTCTTGACTTTGGTCATAAACACGTCATGAAGCATTATCCACCCAGAAGGCGGGAATATTTTGGTTTTTGGCATCAAATTTGTTGTTTTGAATGAATGAACATTACACTTATATAGCGCCTTTCTAGATACCCAAGGATGCTTTACAATCAACACATTCCATTTACACACACTCAACCACACACACACACCGGCGAGAAGCGGCAGCCAATCGCGCACAGCATACTCTCAACCGGAAGCAACCGTCCACCTGGAGGACTGCATCGAGCACTAGGGGGATCACCCAGAACAGCGTGCCAACCATATCTGGGCATACATACATACATACATTCATACACAGACATACACACACACACCAGGGTAATTTTTTTTTTAGAGTAGCCAATCCACCTGACCATGTTTTTGGACTCTGGGAGGAAACCGGAGTCCCCGGAGGAAACCCACGCAGACACGGGGAGAACATGGAAACTCCACTCAGATGTGGACTCGAACCCAAGACCTCAGCGCTGAGAGGCGGACGTGCTAACCACTAAGCCACCGTGCTGCCCAAAGTGTGTGTACACTGTACTAATAACTGTACTAATAACTGTTAATTAGGTAATTAGTGTACAAACTAAATAAGCAGTTAGTAGGTATACTAATGTGTGAATTTTGTCCATCCGTGTTGGGGTTAGGGCAAAACACTTGGGTACATTTTGCACTTTAACAAAGCCACTGCTGAGTGTGAATATGCACTCTGAGTGGTGACAGGGCACAGGAGTAATTGCAGTCGGATGCTAGGGTCAGGCACGGAATGATGGGAAAAACGCCTCTCTCTTAAAATCCAATTATCCTCCACACCACACACACACACACACACACACACACACACACACACACATTGGCATTCCAAAGCATGCATGCACCAGTTCTAGCCCTGTTAGCTCACCTGCTTATATCACATGCCTTAAGAGAATTTGTAGCTAAGTACAGATTAGCATTCATTGTACATATAGCTAAAGCGAGGCTTACTCATTGCGTTAAACACACTATAGGTATTTCAAACTCATTTGCTGCATTGATCTGTGCAAGTGTGTGGCCTATTACGCCTGCGGAGCTGTCTAATGTGTGGCCTGCTGAGAAAAAGGTTTTTCTCCCTCCTCCATTAAACATGGACCTCAGGAAAACCCCTGACCCATGCCTAATCTCTCTCTCTCTCTCTCTCTCTCCCTCTCCCCTTCTCCCTGGAGTAATGACTCATCCTGACGGTGATGGGAAGGCTCTCAGACTCTGCTCAAAGATAGTGGCCATCGCTCACTTGGAGCAAAAGCTGACCATTCACTGCCTAGAGTCAGGCCCTATCTCTTCTCCCTTGAACATCCAACTCATTCTAAGCCTCTTCTTTCTTCATTCCTCTATCCACACCCTCATTTTCTCTCTAGTCCAGTCTCTATATATCTTCTCAGAGCCATATGAAGCTAAATCATGTACTGGTTTAATATTTAAAACAGTAACTGAGCTCAATTGACCTATGGTTCACAAATGCATCCTCCAAGCTTCTGCTACTGAAGGTCAAACAGAGAATTGGAAAACAGTGGTGCTTGAGTTATTCTTTATATTTCTGCTTAATTTGACCTAAAAGTAGATAAAGACAAACAAATCTAACAAATGAGACATAAATATTATACTTGGTCATTTATTTATTGAGGAAAGTGATCCAGTATTACATGCCTCTGAGTGTATGTGCACCTTTAGGGTTATCAGATCATTTGAAAGTGAAATTTGAGTCAGGTGTTGTCAATCAATGGGATGACAATCAGGTGTGAGTGAGTGCCCTGTTTTATTTAAAGAACAGGGATCTAGTAAAGTCTGATCCTCACAACATGTTTGTGGAAGCGTATCAAGGAGATTTCTGAGGAGCTCAGAAGAAGAGCTGTTGATGCTCATCAGGCTGGAAAAGGTTACAAACCATCTCAACAATCCAGATTGTGTACAAATTGAGGAAATTCCGGACCATTATTACCCTCCCCAGGAATGGCCAACCAACGGAAATCTCTCCAAGCGAGCAAGGCGTGTAATAGTCTGTGATTTCACAAAAGGAAACCAAAGTAACTTCATGTGTCCACCATCAGGAGAACACTGAGCAACAATGATGTGCACCGCAGGGCTACAAGGAGGAAACTGCTGCTCTACAAAAAGAACACTGATGCCCATTTACAGTTTGTTAAAGATTGGCCAGAAGGCTACTGTAACAAAATATTCCTTTTTGGTTTAAATTAGAAGCATTACTTTTGGATAAAGATTACATGTAAGTGGCGGAGTAATACTTAAAGAGCTTCAATCAGAGGGCCGTTATTGTGCAATATCAGAACTCCTAGAACATATTGCGCAGTCAGAACTAGCTGTGGTATAATAAATATTTACAAAAATTTCTTGCAACCAAAGGCCTTGGCTTGGTCACTTGGCTTAACACTTCATTGATTGATTGATTGATTGATTGATTGATGGTTTTCAGAGTCAAATTCAAGGACTTCATTGGCTTGTTGACTTCACGGTAGACTGGCAATTGTGATCCATCTGTAGGATTGCTCAATAATGCCTTTTATAGAGCGAAACATGCCTTAAGGAAAACAACAAACACACACACACACAAGCCATACAACATTATCCAGTCATATTTGAGCTCCACTAGAGAACATTTCCACCCTTTTCATTCTCCTCCATCAGAATCCCTCAATCATCTGTGAGGGACCAGGCTCCAATAGCCTGAGGGTTGGTAGAGTGAGGGAGAGAAGGAGGGCGTGAAGAGGGGGGTTATGGGTGGCAAAGGCCACAGATAAGTGTTGGATTGCACATAATGGATGGCTTCATTTAGCTTTTATTAAATGTGTGTGTCCCTGGGCAATAGCCCTCCTGTTTCCCTCTCTGACATGCAAAAAAAAAAAAGTGATGGGCTTACGGAGCCACAGAAGCAAACCAGGAACAATGGTACTGGACTACAAGTAACTGGGAAGATTACAACAACCTAGCTAGCAATTTGTTGTTTTAGTTCTGTCAGAAAGACTCAGAGGTGAGAGAATATAACGTACACGGAGGCCGGAGCTAAAAGCCACTGGGATAGACTTCAAGTGCAGAGAGGGGAGGTGGCAACTAAATAATGGAAAGGGGGAAAACTAAAACACAAATATAAAATACCGTTGGGTCGACAAATATGGTGCTACCTGCTGTGCCAAGAAAAAAACTCAAAATAAAGACAGGAGTAAGGCAGGGGAGGCTCACAGTGCAACATTTACAACAGCTAAGCCAGGTGAATACAGCCTAAACAAACTTGAGCACGCTAAAGAAATGAGGCTCCACCCTCCACAAGGTGCAATGCCACCTCATTCAACTCATTGCACCACTCCTGTGGGGCAAGTGTGCCAGAAGAGAGTACCCTAACCACACTGAATTTAACACCACAGAGGGTGGCCTTGCGCCCACGCGTCCACACATACAAAATTGACTAGAGTTAGTCAAGAACTGGCTTGTTTTGTGTTTCTACAAATTGTCTAGTGTCAGAAATGCTGTATTTAACAAGAATGACTGTATTTATATTCTGTGCATCTTACTACATTTTACAAATATTGTATTCTTTTTGCTTATATGGTCTGTTTGGTCAATTCTTTCATGTCTACTGTTTTTATCCTAATTCTCATATGTTCTTGTATTTATTGTTTTGTCTTGTTTTGTTGCATCATGCTCCAGGAGGGATGCTGTTTCATTTCACTGTGTACTTGTACTTGGCTGAAAGCCTCACTTGACTTGACATTTGCTGTTTATGGCTGGTAAGTGCTAAGACTCACAACAGTGCTTGTAGCCACAGCTGACATGCTTGTGGAAAGATCTACTTTTGGTATATTTAAAGGGAAAGAATGGATCCAAACATAATATAATATCTACTATTTCTCAGATTGAGCTGAAATCTCATAATGTAGAGTAATAGATGGGCTGGTTATGACCTAAGCTGTCCAAATGCATTTTCCAGTGATGGATACGACTGCCTTTATGTCAATTTCAGCAATCATCTGTGTGCTTTCAGTAGTTGAGTTTCAGACACTGAGTGATATCTGGCCAGCGGCTACATTTCACAATGAGCTCAAAAAAATGATTGCAGCTTAAGACTGAGATCACTGAGCTTATTTCTATGCGTTTTACTTGTTTCAAGGCATCCAAGCCTTCACATATGTACACTAACCAGTTTAATGTTAATACCACTCACCAATAAAATGCATATCTTGAATAATCTCATATCACTGAAGAACACTCCATTCTGTGCAAGGGGGTTGGGGTAGTCGTAGAGGGGTGCCTTCTGGGGTCCTATGGCTCTCCCTATCTTCTGTATACCACAACATAATTACCCTGTTCTTGTGGAGACATTTCTGCTGCATTATTTTGTTGTATTTTTGTTATAAAGATGCTCTATGTACAATAAACCAGTGACTTGAAACAGCATGTGTGATCAACAACAGCTAGACCTCACATATTATGAACACATATTATGGGTACGTGGAGTGCCTACCAACCCACAAACTGTGAACTATTCAAACTCAGTTTTGTGGGCTGTCTGAGTCTAAAAACATGAAGTTTAATGACTGTTTCAGTAGGGTGACCAGACGTCCTCTTTTACCCATGTCCGGGCGGAATGTCACAAACATCCGGAATTTTGTTTTACTCAAGAAGTACTTGGGCGAGCACTAGGACCCAGCAGAAATCCAAGCCGGTTTCCCTGTAGACTGCCTACAAGCTCCCCGATTGGCTCTGCCATTTCTTGCTAACGTGTGATTGGCCGTCGCAACTGTCACTCCCTCAAACAGTGTCCATTTTCACCTGTAAGTTGTTTACATGTTGAGTGTTTGTTCTGTCTGTGTCACGTCAGCTAGACGTATTTTAATATCAGAGGTTTAATTAAAAAAATTCATAAACATTAACATTTGAGTCTGTGTGCATGTGTCTACCAGTCTGTGATAAACCATCCATTTACATGCCTCTAAATGTAACTATTATCAAAATAATTAAGAATTTCTGCTTATTTTTGCTCAAAAATGATGAATAATTCTGTGTAAATGAGGTTTATTGACCATACAGTTCAAACATATGTGTAACACTGGTGATAATGAGCTGAAGTGAAGTTGACTGAAAATGATTGGGTGATAATTTTATGCTACATGCTTTTAACAGTTTAGATAGATAGATAGATAGATAGATAGATAGATAGATAGATAGATAGATAGATAGATAGATACTTTATTAATCCCTTGTGGGAAATTCAGGAAATGTTATTATTTTTAATAATATGTATTAATATTTTATTAACAATTAATATTAATTTTATTATTTTATTATTCATAATTAATTTCATAGTTATTAATAGTATATTATTAATAGTAACGAATAATTATTAACAAAATATACATCATAATTTTTCAATATTTATTAATAATAATTAATAATAATAATAATAATAATAATAATAATAATAATAATAATAATACAATTTATGTTGAAGCACAAAAAAAAAAAAAAAAAAAAAAAATCCTGCTGTGTCCTCTTTTTTGTCATCTCGGATCTGGTCACCCTAGTTTTAGGACTGGGCTTCAATTATTTAGCCAAGTAATGGAGCAACACCAGTCATGAGTTGACAATTTTATATTTACACAAAAATTATTTTTGATTTCAGCATCCAACTAATGTTGCATAAAATAAAATAATGTTTTTTATCTTCAAGTAAAACCTCAGCTTTGGTGAGTGAAATAATGTCTGGATGCCTTTTGCGTTTTGGTGGCACACAGACCATCAGTATTAGTCACATTAGCTGATCTGTATTATGTTCCCAACACTTTATTTATACCATTTACACCACACCCACTCATGGTTTAAACATTAATTTATTCAGATATGCATAATAAACACCCCCTCCGCTCACTAGCTCTGTGTAATGACATGATCTGTCAATGTTACCATCAGTTGCTGATTATTTTTGTAACAACATAACACTATACCAACTCTGACATCTCTGATTATGTTATTATAACACAGCCCAGTTTTTGTATAACTTCCTGTAATTTACAGTGTAATGTCCCCGGAATTACAGTGTAACCACTCCTTATGAATCAGTTCATACAAAATAGTTACCAGCTGAGTTTACAGCTCAGAACTATGATATTAATATTACAGTAATGCTTCATTCTGATGGTCCACTCAGTCAAATCTGATCTAACAAGAGGCCCAGGAGGGCTTATTTCATCTCCACAGTA
>BRDA01026813.1:0-10992 GCA_036984385.1 Crenuchus spilurus | reverse complement strand
AAAATATTGACATTTGCCATCTCCACGTCATTGCATTCAGTTTTTATTCACAATTTGTTTAGTGTCCCAACTTTTTTGGAATCCGGTTTGTAAATAAATCTAGCTAAAGGTCTGGCACATGGACTCTCCAAACGATCCATTTGTTTCCTGATTCTATCAGAGCTTTTCTCTTCACCAACCTCCTGTGTTTGCACACTGTGCATACAGAGCAGCTGTTCTACATATTGTATTACCTCTCCTCTTGTATTGGTACAAGCTAGTTTTTTATTTTGTGCCCATTTTCTGGGACCCAAACTGTAGGACGGTCATTGTGGTGCTGTGCTCTAATCTAGGCAATTGGAGTAGAGCTAATCTAGTTATTTATGGGTACACCAAAAATGCCGAAACGTGTTTAGGAGACGACCAAGTCTTAGGATTGTAAATGGTCATGAAAAGCCACATTTCTGTGTAGACATTAATTTAAATTGAACATAATAAGCTGTAAAACATGCCTTCAATGGGCCCTTTAAGCCATTAATGTGGCTTATTACATTACTTTGCAGAGTTTCCTGGAAATGTAAGTGTATAGTCTTGGTCTTAGTCATAGTCATTATCTTCCTGCTATGAAATTGTACTCAGAGCAAAGTAACTGTATAAATGTATCTTATATAAATCAGCACATAATGACATTTCCACTTTTAAAACTTGGTCAGTTGAATAGATAAAGGAAAATGGTTTTGACCTCCTTTGGGAAACTGTATCAAACTGAAGAGTGTCAATGTTTTGTAGAGTTTCCAGTGTCTTGCCACAGATGTTGACTTGTCCCCAAATAAAATGATATCTTTCTTTGACCTTCGAGTGCTGTCCTTATGCTATGTAAGGCTGTTGAGCATCACTCCTCTTTCTAAAGCTGCTGTGATTTGAAGAAGGGAGACAGAGTGACCATGTCACAGTTAAGACTTAAGAGCCTCGCTGAAAGTCAAATGTAGGACAGAAGCATTAGTACTTGTTGTCTGGTGCTTCCTGAACATCTTTTAGTCGTCGTCCCACATCTTTTCATGCTGCACAAGAGGGCACTGGTGCTATTCTTTCCTTTAACTGACGGTTTCTGAAATGCTGACACGTAGCTCTGTGTTTTCACAAGTTCTTGAAGATAATGCCTTTGAAATCCTGGCCCAATTACTCATCTCGTCGATTTGTTGATTCTTGTCTAAAGATGCTTCTGGGCCCAAGGTTTGCAAATGTGAAAGGCAAACATGTGCCGAGCGAAAGACTTCTCCTGCGATATTCTGTATGAGAAACCTTGCCAAGTGATTGAGATTTTAGTGGATAAATAAAAAAAAATCCTTATTATTCACTGAACAAATGAGGGAGACGTTCCCCAAATAGCCATTCTCATTATTCTTTACTTTGCTTGGAACATGGTTAAAACAAGACATGAGTTAGAAATGGAAATGGGTTTTTACATTTACATTTTAAGGAAAGGGAATTCGTTTGATCCGCACCCAGTTACAATGACTGTTTTCACACCTGACGAAACAAACCACACCAAGGGAGTAAACGAACCAGAGTCCGTTTTAACAGGACCTAATAGTGCTGGTGATGCAATTTGCTGAAAAGAGGTCACAAACTAAAGTTTTAATTTGCCACATTTACATTTGTCCAGTCCGTTTCCTGGTAAGGACCTCTATTTATAATAAGAAGGGAAACTGTTTAGCAAATTGAATTGTGATCATTCTTATCATAATCTTTACACACACACACACAAACACACACACACATTACTGAATTTTCTCTTCTGTTGTGTTATCTGTGGAAACCACCATCAGTAATCAAAAGTAGTCATTTGGGTTCATCCTATCATAGTAAAGTGGGTTGGGGAGGAGGCGGAGCTTATTACACCCAAGTTCAAACAAGTTATGCAATTTATAATTCATAATCTCATCCATTGAGATATATTTTACAAAATACATATCAGTTTGTCTTTGACCTCAAGTTCAAATTAGATTAAGATTAAGATTCACCTTTTTGCCAATGTGATTTTGCACACAACAGAATGACCTCCACATTTAACCATGCAGTGAAACATACACACACACTAGTGAACACACTAGGCTGTGAGAATTTGTGCCCGAGACGGTGGCCAGCCCTTATCCACCAGCGCCCAGGGAGCAGTTAGGGGGTTAGGTGCCTTGCTCAAGGGCACTTCAGTCATGTCCTGTCTGGGGATCGAACCGGCGACCTTCCAGCTGCCTCCCATTATCATTGATATTACAGTCATACATTAGAATTAAATTACAGTATTGTGAAAGTGTTTGTAATTAATTAAATTCAAAAGCTCATGCATTTTATGATTGTGACGCATAAAGTGGCACATTTAAAGCCGTTTTTGATCAGTATGGCTACAAATGCAGAATTTCAAATTATTATTAATACAATATGGAAATGTCCAACTTCTGGCATGTATGGTCATTTCTATACCCAGTACTTGGCTGGTGCTCCTTTACCACAAACTATTCCATCAATGTGTTGTGAGATGGATGCAATCAGGTGGAGGTGCTGCTGGGATGTTATTGAAGCTCAGGCTGTTTTGATAGGGGTCTTCAGCTTGTACGGTGTTTCTCATCTTCCTCTTGACAAGATTATGAGGTTCAGGTCTGTAGAGATGGCTGACCAGTAATATCATGGACAGCCAACCATTTGGTAGTAAAGCATGTCAACAGACAGGCGCCTGAATTTTTAAATTAAGCTCTGACCAAAAATGAACTCTTTTTTTCCCCACAATATTTAATTTTTGATGTATGGCTTTAATATTGTACTTGAAAATGTCTCTCATTATTACATATGACTGTTTGTTGTTTAGCTATAATGTGCCGTGTTGCCTCTTGTCTCCTTCATGCTCTTTAAATCAGTAATCAGCATGCTACATCTGCACTAGGTCCTTTGGTCTGTTTCAATTAGAGCACCTTTGATTGTATTTTCAGCAGACAGATGCTTGCCAAGGGGATTACAAATAAACTTGTCAAAGGCCAAATAAGTTTGTTTACTGAGATTAACTTGAGCCCTCTCTCTGAGCTACAATTCAGCTGAAGCATTCTGAAACTGTATCATGGCTCACAGGAGTCACAGGGCTCAGATGGCATTAAGCAGAGTGTCAAGCCACAAGCAAGAGGGGAAAGAAATAAACCTGACAAGTGCCCAAGTGTAAGGTATTAGTAACATACCCCTCCGCCAGGTCCAAATATTTGTCTCCTTTGCACTTTGCACAGCGGACCCCACACATTTGGAGCACCTGTCCATAAGCCTCAAAAGTGGCCTGTTTGGCACGCCTTTGGAGAGGCAGGGTCCTGGGATCCTGTTAACATTTCATACCAATGCTTCACCATTGGTTTGGTCAAGAGATTCCACAGACATTGATTGCTCTTCCATGTCCAGTTAGTTCTCCTTAACCTATACATGTCCACAGATTGTGGCTATGTTACGGCCAAAGTCCAAAATCGGCCAAAGCGGGAAATGGCCAAGAGCCCTGTAAATTGGCCGGCCAATGTCCAATCTTTTCTTATTTTTGGGAATTTGCCGGCCAGTTTGCGAAATGGCATGAGGGGATCGGCCAAAGTCAGAAGAAAAAAAATCACTGGCATGTTTTGGTGGCTCTGTATAACTTCATTTTTTATAAATGATCAATCTCTGTAATCACTTATTACAACAAGATGAACTTTTGTGACATTTCCAATTGCATAAGAGTTTGTTGCTTCTGCATTTATAGCGATTTGTTGCACACTTAGTAGAACAATTACATCTCCTCTAGCCTTGGCTTCCGGTCAGTGATTGGGAAGACGTGACGGTTCGTAGCGATTTTTCTTCTGTGCCCACAGAATCAAGTGTGAGTAGTTTCTCATACAAAGTGGAAAACTCACTTCTGGAATACAGTTGTTTCAGAATGCCATGTTCTGTTCCCAGCTTGTAGAAACTGTCTTCGACGTTCATGACAACAGCAAAAATGCTTCTTGGGACACCACGACCTCTGTCAACATCTGGTATGCGAACACGCCGCCTACCGGGCACTATTGAATCAGCACGTCACGTTTTGGCCAGAGAGTAGCGGCCGGCCAATGTAGAATATACACTGGTCGTTTCAAGTACATCAGACTTTGGCCATACCTCTCAGCCAAACTTCGAAATGGTCGGCCAATTCTAGAAGTGGCCGAATTACAGGCTTTGGCCGTAATAGTTATACCAGGGTTGTCCGCGGCCCATTTTTAATTGGCCCACAAGAAATGTTATAAATAGAATAGAATATGGCCCGCACTTCAACTTTTGCTTGAGTGTATTGCACGTCTTAGTTTTAACACCAGGGGGCGCTACTGTTGATCAAGACAGTTGCTCCACCAAAAAGGACAATCACAGAAGAAATTTATGTGTTTATGCATTTTTCTTGTTAACACACAGAGTACACACCACTCTGCACAGCGCACACACTGCACACGCAGTCAGCTGATCTCATCTGATGCAGATTTGCTCCTTGATCAAGTGACATTTGTCCGGATTTTTCGCACGAGTGGCGTTGAATCAGCACCGCAGCTAGATGGCCCGATTTACATACCCAGCTGATACTCACCAGAATAATTTACTAAAATTATATGCGCTCCTGTTATTAAGTCCAGTTCAGTCTGTTAATGTTGAGAACCGTTTTAAACGAACATTAACAGGTGTGTTGCTAAGCCTAATAACTTAAATAACAAACTTGAAATGTATCCGTCCCATTTTCCCCTTTATTGTTTTTCTCTGTGCTGTAAATCTTCTGTAGAAGAAATCTGAGGCTGCTGTTCTGAGAATGAGCTACCAAAGCTTTTTCTGAATAAATCAGTAAAGATCCATTTATGGAAAGCTGTGATGAAGGCAGTTTTGTCTTTAATTATATTTAACAATATAACATATTTGACCATTTTTAATTGATTTTTCTAACTTTAATACACTAAAGTTAAGGCTATATACCTCATTTCTACTAAGTGGCCCAGCCCCTCCTATATTTTTATATATGTGGCCCTCAGTGAAAAACGTTTGGACACCCCTGAGCTATACTATATAAATACTATTACACAATGAAGTGCATTCACATTTATTTTACATTCTGCATTAAAGCTGGATTATTTGTTTGTCCTGATATCCAAAAATTACCCAAATGAAAAATATTTCTCTGCAAATTCTTTAGTAAAGAAATTGGTTCTGCTGTAATTATGATGTAAAGCTTGTAATAATACAGGATTTCAGTTTGGTGCTACATAGAACCATTTTCGAAAGGCGTGCATATAGGACCATCTACAGCACATTCCTCATCAAACTGAAGAACCTTTTCACAGCGAAAGGTCTTTCAGTGTTCATGATTTTATATAGAACCATTTCCTTTATTAATGAACCACTGAAGACCTCGTTTTAAGATCTCGTTTTAAGAGTTTTTTTTTAAATGGTTCTATATAGCACCAAAAGGGGTTCTGCTGTAGTTATATCAAGCTTGTAATAATAGAGGAACCCTTTTTGGGTACCATAAATCCATCACCATTTCGTTTGGGTTCTTTAAGTATTCATATTTCTATTTATAACCATTTTCTTTACTAAAGACCTCTTGAAGAAGCATCTTTTTTAAGAGTGTTATCAATTTTCATCAGGCAGCTGCAGTGACCTACACAGTCCTGCTCAGTGTCCATAAGATGTGACGTTTAGTTTGAGTATAATATAAATAGTTTGAGGTTGTCGTGTTTGCTTTTTTACACTAAAACGTTGAGTAAAATGTATTTGTGCCAAATACAAAAGCTGATCATGAAAACATGAGGAGCGATTGTACCAAGAGTTGATCACAGCAGAGGAGAGATTGAGAGGTGCTTGAGCATGTGTGGGCCACACCTGACCATGAACAGATATTTGGAACTGCCAGCAAGCTTCCTCAACTTGATTAAGTGAAGAGGGCTGGGGACCAGGTTATGCTCCAGCTTACTCTAGTACACGTTTACTGGGTAATATGAGAGCTGGCCAGGGCAGACGGCAGTTGACTGACATCAAGCAGAGGAGGAAGTTGAGGCTTAATTTAAAAGATGGAGGAATGCTGGTTCACCATGGGGGTTGGGGGGGTTATCAGGAGTTTCATCAGGATGTGAAATTTGAAATTATTGGATAATTCTAAATTGTACAATGACTCACACAGGCAAACAATATTTTAGATTTTAAAATGATATTAAATGTCAAATACAGTAGTCATAGGCAGTAATCCACTGTACTTGGGAGCGTAAAGAGAAGAATTATGCAGATAATGTAAAACAAAACAGCAGTCCAAAGATAAGTTTCAGGCCATTTGGCCAAGAATATATCCTTGGCTCGAATTTAATAGCGGTAAAATGAGCTGCTCGATTTGTAAAATGTACAGTGCTGCGCCTTTTACCAGCCAATGCTACAAAACATCGACTTTAAGTCGCCACTTGGCTAACGTTTCTCATACAGCAGCACTTAAAAGAAAGCGCGAGGCTGATTCGGCTAAAATGTGTATATATAGTTCAGCTAATATCTTAAGTTGAAGCACAGCAGCAAAATTCTCAAAAGGACAAGGTAAGACCTGTAGTTAAGCTCAACAGTAGTATCCCCCCCAAAATGTAGAAATCCCCCTTAAATGACACATTTAAGGGGGGAATTCCCCCCCATTTTGAAAAATGAATTTCAGACCCTGTGAATGCACTTGCATCATAACATAGACATACTTGACCAGTTGTGCTATGTAACCACTTTTATATAGGCTAGCACTTTTGTTATAGCAATCAGTGGTCACCAAGCGTTCTTGTGGAGATCTACCTTAATGTAACAAATTTCAAATCCTGGTTTTACGCCATTCATATTTATCGGCTACTATAAATATATTATTGTATTTGTGTAGCCCACCGTATGAAAATGGTAATAATAAATAGCCAAACAATCGAATCAGTCGAATATTCAGCAACCAAAATTTCAGCTAAAAATGGCAAAAAATAACCCACATTTTCGATGTTCAGTCAAATAAGTGAAAAGACCGAATATTTTATACCCAACTATGACATTTTAATGACACTATTTTCTTTTTGGACATTGAGAAATCTGCTTTTACTCACCCGGTAACAAAACACTGATTCACCAGCACAGTTACAGTTTGGTTACAAAACTGCACTTGTTATGATGAAGCCAGAATGCAGCCGCTTAGCTTTGTTTTTGCTCTGGCGGCTGCAGTGTTAGGGACCGTCTCACAATTACCAGAAGAAATGTGAAGTGTTTCAATGTCTGTACCCAAAGACACTCGCGTTAAACACACAAAATCATGCATCTGACTTACAACATTCATGTTTTTTTTTTTAATAAATATTAACAATAATGTAACATACATGCATCTTCAAATATATTCATATATTATTGTCTTTATCATTTTTCTAACATTTGTTTTATATACAAATATAAAAGAATAATCAATTAAACTCATGTTATTAAAACTAATGGCGTCATACCAATTTATTAAAATACAGACAATCATTCCTGACTAGTTTAGTTACAGATTTTATAATAATTTATTAAAATGATGTATTTGGCCAAATGTTTCATTCTTTTTGGTTTCGCTTTCTGCCAAAACATTTCATTTCGCAGCATCCCTAACATTTATGTCTGATTATTTTATAGCACAATGTGAAGCATGTGGTTTGAGCATTGTGAGGTTTGTACATCCTTACATTCTTCAAATACTTTACATGTATTCTTCAGTTAGTTTGTTATGCTCTGTTGTGCCAGGTTGCCAGATGTAAAACTGATGCCATGCAGTGTTGTAACTGTGTTATCAAAGATTTATTTTGTGACCTAAAGTAACAGAGCCTGCCTAACCACCGAATTATCAAATATTTCTTCTGGATTTAGTCCTTGTCCTCAATTAAAACTTAATGTTAAGTGTTTTTATTGCAGTTACTTAATACTCATAAAAATACAAACACCTCATTCACATGCAATGCTTGTAATGTCAGCACCCTACCCTTGCAAAAAGAACATAAAATTCTGAAATTTTAGAAGCACTTAACACAACAGTGCTAAGATCATGTATTTATTTATCCTTTTTGGTGGGGTTAATGATTTAGTACCATTTAAAAGTTAAAGAACATGTCCTTGTAATATTGTGCCCATTAGCTCTCTGGTTTTTTTTTTCTACGTACATAACAGCCCCTCCTCTTTTAGCATGGACACTGGCATGCCAGCATTCGTTTATTGTCAGGGGTATAAATAGGATGGCTGGCTCACTGAGGCAGGCAGGTGGTCCAGTCTGCACACTCAGCTTCCTTCTCCCACAGCGACACAGAGGTTATACAGAGTTACTGTAGCTCTGGTGAAAGCTGGAGAGACAGGCCTGTGACAAGGGCAACATGCAAACTTGCTATATACACTGAGTTCTCTGTGGCTTTGTAGCATGTTCATGTACTGGAAAGAGCTCTGCAGGCTTTAAACCTGCATACAGCTGCTCTTAACAGTGAAATGATTATACTTCTGCAAATCTGTGAACAGGTGTGGGCATCGTACACAGATGTTTGCATAGGTCCATGCCGGTATAGACAATATGGTGTTACTGCGGTCAGGATGTCGGATGATTACCATCACACCTCATACCCAACTCATCTCAAAAGTACTGGATGGATCAACATCATTCCAGAGAACACAGCTCCACTGCTCTACAGCTCAGTGCTGGAGCTCTTTCCACCCATCTTGCCCACACCTGCCAGTAGGTTCATGTTTATCTGCTCCATAGAGTTCTATTCTATTGGTACTACTTTGCTGCAGAGACTAGACGAGCTGTGTATGTGCACTTGCACTTTATCTAAGGACTACAACTTTAAGCAGCTGAATGCATTCATTAAAAGGGGTGTCCACAAACATTTGGACATACAATGTGCTTGAATATATAAGATAACATGCAGTAGGAGGCAGTGTCTCATTTTCCAAACCAGAATGTACAATGTGCATTGGCAGTCTGCAAAGGTGTGAAAAGTATTGACATTCATTACTCAGGTAGAAGTACAGATACTAGGGTTTAAAAATACTTTTATAGAAGCTGAAGTATCAACTTAAGCTTTTTACTCAAGTAAAAGTACAAAAGTTCTGGTTTTAAAACTACTTAAAGTATAAAAGTAAAAGTAATGTAAGGAAAACAAATGCCAAAATTTAGGCTGTGCCACAGGGGTGTACAGTGCACTACCCCCCCCCCCCCTAAAAATACATTTGATCTAAAAGTCATAATGACTATAATGTTATATTAAAATGGTAATGTTGATTTTTTTGATATGTACTGGCTACCTGTTTCAGCTGCATATCTGCCCATTAAAAATGAAAACATTTTAGTCATTTTAAATATATTAGCGACCATATATGTGTAGTCCTGAGTTTAATGGAGAGTGACGAGACATGTGACGTGCAAGTGTGATGGATCGCTTACCAATAGGATATCAGAATGGTATATGTTTATACTTATCATCCAACCAATCACATTCACTCTTTTAAAATGTAAGGAGTAGAAAGTACAGATAATTACATGAAAATGTAAGTAAGTAGAAGTAAAAAGTCTGAAAATAATTACTCAGTAAAGTATAGATAACAAACATTTCTACTTAAGTATAGTAACAAAGTATTTGTACTTCATTTCTTGACATCGCTAGCAGTCTGGTAATATGAAAATGTGAATTCTTACTCACCTGTAAAAATAGGAAGTTTGAATTACTACTAAGAGGGACATGAGTCATTAATACAGTCAAGTTTAATTTTGATATTTTTACTAATGACATTTTTCTATTTGACTGACTGGTGTGAAGTTTGAAGGCTAAAATGGCTAAGTGCAGCTCAAATCCTCTAAACCTAATTGTAACATGCAGATCATAATCTTTATTTGTGAAATAGCAAGCGTAGAAGGAATTTCAACATAAGTACAGTCAAGTAAAGATATATACAGAATTTACAAGACTGTCAGTACACATCCAACCAGGACCCAGAGCACTGAGGTACATATATACAATAATTATAGATGAAGGAAATGAGCAGCAAATATAAAGGTAAACATTAGAATGTCTATTAAATGTTGAATGCTTTTAAAAAAGATGATTCTTCAATGGTTCTTTAGTAAAGAAAAGCTGGTACATACACATCGTAATGATAGCAGAACCCATTTTCAAAATGGTTCTGCATAAAACCATCTACAGCACATTCCTCATCAATCTGAAGAACCCTTTCACAGTGGAAAAAAAACCCTTTGGGTTGTAATAATAGAGGAACCCTTTTTGGGGCTATATAGAATCATGTTCATAAAGGTTCTGTATAGAACCATCTACAGCACATCAATAGAGAACCCTTTCACAATGAAAATAACCCTTTGTGTTGTAATAATAGAGCAACCCTTTTTGGGGCTATATAGAATCATGTTCATAAAGGTTCTGTATAGAACCATCTACAGCACATCACTGAAGAACCCTTTCACAATGAAAATAACCTTTTTTTTGCATGTTCGTGATTCTATATTGGATCCATTTTCTGTACTAAAGAAACATTGAAGAACCATCTCTCAAGAGTGTAGATAGTTCTATACAGAACCTTTTTTTAATTGTTCTACTGTATATAGCCCCTAGAAGGGTTCTGCTGTAGTTACGATACCCATCTTATAATAATAGAGGAACCATTTTGGGGGCTATATAGAACCATGTTCAAAAAGGTTCTGTATAGAACCATCTACAGCACATCACTGAAGAACCCTTTCACAATGAAAATAACCTTTTTTTTTTGCATGTTCGTGATTCTATATTGGAACCATTTTCTGTACTAAAGAAACCTTGAAGAACCATCTCTTTTAAGAGTGTAGATAGTTCTATACAGAAACCTTTTTTAATTGTTCTATATAGCCCCTAGAAGGGTTCTGCTGTAGTTACAATACCCATCTTATAATAATAGAGGAACCCTTTTAGGGGCTATATAGAACAATTAAAA
>BRDA01026811.1:0-10000 GCA_036984385.1 Crenuchus spilurus | reverse complement strand
GCAGAGGTGAAATACTTTGTGTACAGCTGAAACTAAATGACTGCACAGCTCTTATAAAGAGACCTAATCATTGTAGAAACTTTAAACCTGAAGAAGGTTCTTCATTTACACATCAGAGCTGGACGAGTTTCTTCTGTCTAATAAAAACCTTCAAATAAAACATAAACATAACACACAAAAACCTTTTTTAGTGACTGTGGTACATAATGCTGAGATATCTGCAGTTCTTCAAAGACCTTCAGAAGAAAACACAATACAACTGACCCAAAGTGACCTTCTCAGCAGTCTGTCTGATGGCCCTAAAGGTTAAAGGTCACTGTGGACTCATGCCGAGTGTGTGAAGTGTGTGAAATGTGACACAGTATGACACAGTTTATCTCACACTAGGGGGGAATATGCAACAATCTAACAATTTTAATCAAAATGATTTTTTTTGTAGAAGCAACCTACACATCTCTGCCACAGAGTAAACTTTAACAAATAAAACCTGAAATGTAACAACATTTCAGTCAAAAGTGCCAATGTTACAGTGAATCCACAGCTCAGCTTAAGTGTAACAGAGGGCCGGCTTAAACAGTCACTAAAGAAATGTCTGCAACATTGATTAAACATGTTTCACTACAATTCTTTCATTTTACAACAGATATAAAATATAAACATTTAATGAAAAGAAGCTGTATCTAATAATAATAATAATAATAATAATAATAATAATAATAATAATAATAATATTATTATTATTATTATTATTATTATTAATAATAATAATAATAATAATTTTTATTTGTTGGCACCTTTCATAACACTCAAGGTCACCTGACATTAACCAATACAAAGATTAAAACATACAGTTAATTCTTACAGCTGCAACAACCAATTCTTCATAATACATAAACATAAAACAAAAAAAGTATAAAATGAGTGAAAATGAATAGGCCAGTTTAAAAAGATGAGTTTTAACAGCAGTTTTAAATTCTGCAATGGAATGCAGTGCTCGAATAAGAGTGGGAAGCACATTCCAGAATTTGGGTGCCACATAGGAGAAGGCTCTGGCACCCATCGTGTTAAGTTTAATGGCTGGTTCTGCTGAAGAGGATCACAAAGAGCGGGAAGGAGTGTAAAACTGAAGAAGGTCTGTGAGATAATCAGGGGATAAGTTATGAAGTTCCTTGAATGTCAGTAGTAGGATTTTAAAATTGATCCGCTGTGATAGTGGAAGCCAGTGCAATTGGATCAGCAAAGATGTGACCTGCTCAGTGGACTTGGTGCATGTGATTATCTGTGCTGCTGAGTTCTGAATATGTTGAAGTCTTTGAATTGTATTGACATTGTAGCAGTCAATCCGTGATGTGACCAATGCATTGACTAAGACTTCCGTGGAATGCTGTTTTAAGATGGGCCTTAGTCATCTTGGCCATCTTCTTGTAGCACAATAATTCATCTTTTAAGATCCTCAGAGAGTTTTTTGCCATGAGGTGCCATGTTGGAACTTTCAGTGACCAGTATGAGAGTGTGAGAGCTGTACTACAAAATTGAACACACCTGCTCCCTATGCACACCTGAGACCTAGTAACATTAACGAATCACATGACATTTTGGAGGTAAAAGGACAAGCAGTGCTCAATTTGGACATTTAGGGGTGTAGTGTCTTAGGGGTGTACTCACTTTTGTTACTGGTGGTTTAGACATTAATGGCTGTATATTGAGTTATTTTGAGGGAAGAATAAATGTACACTGTTATATAAGCTGCACACAGACTACTTTTCAATGTGTCAAAGTGTCATTTTGTCAGTGTTGTCCCATGAAAAGATATACTTACATATCTGCAGAAATGTGAGGGGTGTATTCACTTTTGTTCTTCTTGTTGTTGTTCTTGTTTGTTAGCACAGCTGAACATCTGCAAAACCACTAACAGCTCTGAGTCTTATGTGCAGACACTGAAATTATTTAAGGTACCAGAAGCTCACGTCCTTCAGTGTGCTTATATATAAATGATTAGCAAATGCAAATTGGCCTATTTTCACCAAAAATGTATGTTTATGCAAATACAGTTTCTGCACAAAACGACATTAACATTGTTACCTTTACAAATGGGACACTTTGAGTTTGTAAAGTTGTACAATGTTACAGTAGCAACCTCTGATAACATGGATCTTAACATTATGCAAAGCTAGCAGAATATGTTTATTAATATTTATTATCAGTGTATTGCGGGGAGATGTTGAGCATGCCTGAAAATGATGGTGGGCATTATGTGTGTGTATGTGTGTGTGTGTGTGTGTGTGTGTGTGTGTGTGTTTGTAAAGTCAGTTCTAACGGCAACATTGACATACAATTATAATGTTTGTTGTATGCTAATCAAATGAAAAAAATCATTACATGACAATTTTGAAAAATTGTATTTTTCAGAATTGTACCTTATTCCTTAATTCAGACCCGTGTAGGTATTCTGATGTCTCTTGGACTGACACTAAGCTTTTGTGCTTTGAGAATCAATGTACATTTTATTTAGAAATGTTTTAGTTAAAATGTTTTTTATTGTTATTTCTGTTTAAATTATTATTATTGAGTTCACTGTCATACCAGCTGTAGATTTTCATCTAAAAGTTTCATTATACATAAAATATAATATTATTTCATATTTAAATTGATGCAAAAGACAAAAATTTACAAATGCTGCACATATACATTAACCTGATATTTGCACGCACGTACACACACACACACACACACACACACACACACACACACAAAATACTAGTCTAGCTTTTATTGTTAACATCAAACTTGTTCTGGAAAGATCTCAAAAAATTTTAAAAACATTAATCCTCTATGAATGCCTCTGAAATTCACCCTCTTTTAAATCTCATTATGTGATGTTCAGTAACATCCTTTATAATGCACAGCTGCACAGGACTCTGGAGGTCTGTATTGTGAGACTTTGTGGTCGTGAGTGTTAAAAACAAATGTGGCAGAGGTTTCTATGCTCTCGGGCAGGAATGAATTAAGCAGCATGTGTGGCTGTTGTTGGTATTGTTAGAGTCTGTGGTTAAGGTTGGGAAAGATTTGCAGGGTAACTCACTGAATGGTTTTAAGGATGTTAACTAAGGGTCATGATTGGGTTCCCCTGCAGCCACTAAAACCCACTGGACTCTGCAAGGCACTCGGGCACAGATATATATTTAGAAGCTTATTTTAAGGAGTTACTGAATAACAAAAACAAATGAATAACCATGTAGGACTGAATGAAGCGCTGATCTAATGTGATTTTGTGCTTGGATTACTTACAGAATTTACAATTCACGTCTGTGCAGTAGAGGTACTGATGAATCACCATGAATTTATTTATTACACAAACAGACATTCCTTGATCTCGCCAGAAGGAAATCAAATCACTGGACTGTATGTGTGTGGTGTGTGTGTGTGTGTGTGTGTGTGTGTGTGTGTGTGTGTGTGTGTGTGTGTGTGTGAAGAGGTGTAATAGACCAGTGCGTTTGGATCTCCATGCTTTCAGAGTCGCCTCTGTTGTCTGTCTTCAGTAAGGTTTGAAGCTCTGGTTGACCCCTGGAGGTCAGTGGAGCCGAGCCCTTCACAGCGTTTCACTCTGAGTGGTCCTGAAAGGCTGCACCATTTGGATAAAACTGTTCTTTATTTCTTTATTTGTCCATTTCTCTCTCTCTCTCTCTCTCTCTCTCTCTCTCGCTCTCTCCTGCTCTCTAAAGTGCCCCCGTAACACTGCAGCATTTGGGTAAAACTGTTTCATATATATATATATATATGTGTGTGTGTGTGCGTGTGTGCGTGTGTGCGTGTGTGTGTGTGTAGTGGGGTGCACACAGTCTTGTGCAGTATGAAGTGAAGTAAATGCAATTCAATTAGATTCTGCCCCCAGGCCCATAGTGTTCCTGCATCTCTCCATCCTTCATATTTATCTTACATAACTCTGAGGAACTAGTCCATCCATTATTACACACTCAGTGTTTTAAGTGCTTTAGCTGGAAAAAGGAAAAAAAAAGAACTAAAAGAAGCTTGAGTGAGGATGTGTGTTTATAAAACGGCCCCAGTGGTTATTTTTATATTTTAGATTTGTGTGTATAAGGGCCTAACTGATATGAAACCTTTGGGACCCAATCAGTTTTTAGAGGCTTAAGATCTCTGATAATAATATGTGCTTATGTCAGTTCATATGTAGTGTTTAGATTTTATTTACACCACAGTAGTTTTAGTATAGAAAGGATATGATGTTGGTCACAATAAAAACTACATCTTCCTGAAGAAAAGCAATTTTGTCTTTTATGGTGAGCTCATGAATAAATTTGAATGAGCTCTGCTGAGATTGGCTGTTGACAGCTGGGCAGGTGTAGGTGACATAAAATAGGTGGGAAATTAAATCAGCAAATGGAGAGCTGAGGGAAAAGAATGGAGAGTAAGAATTTGTGAGAATCACAGGATCTGTTGATGCAGCAGTGAAGTCTAAAGTTATAGGTTTTTGTCTGTACTTATAAATGTGTTGGTCATCAATATCCTGTAACTGATATATTGGTCAATACTTGTTTCCCTAAACAAATATTTTTGTTTTTACACTGACATACATTAAAGTTAAGATTTATTGCTGTGAAGTCTCTAATGCAGAGTGATGGTGCTCTTATGACCGCAATGATAAAAAAAATAATAATAATTATATATATATATATATATATATATATATATATATATATATATATACATTTTGTTCTTGTCAGTAAAGATTAGGATAAGGATTTAGCTGTCATCACTCACCTAATACACAAGTTCCCCATCAAAAGCAGCACTGACAGAATGGCTTACGTACAATTTACTGATTAAAGAGAATTACTGACTATTCCATGAGTAAATGGTTTTAGGATATTCACATTGCTGTGTTTATAACAGTCTGTTTTCTGCACATCAGTCAATCAGTTATCTGACTGTTTCTTTCAGGTGGGACACAATAGCATCCTTTCTGCTGAAGTCAACTAAAGAAGCCTCTCAGGTAAGACTACAGCAGTATTCTGTTACCTTAAACACATATTTCACCAGCACAGTCAGACTTAAGAGAAAAGGTATGTCTGTGCTTCTTAAGTGGCTCGTCCTGGTTTTATTTAACTGACAGAAACATAAGACAAATATAAAAGCAGTACAGAGTCTAAGCCAGTACTATAACAGATTCTGGCTTTAGAGATGTTACGGATAAGTCTGGATGGTCCTTTTTGTCTTTATCTGGAGCACACAGTGTCCATTTCGTCCAAAATAAGATCTGTAGTACTGATGTATCTGACCACAATACACAGTTCTACTCTGTGATGGTCCATTCCAAGACATTGCTTCTTGACATGGCTAACATAAGCCTTCTTTTTACACAGTAAAGTTTTAAGTGGCATTTGTGAATGTAACTCTGTGTTGTGCTTTAAAAAGTTTTGCCATAGTAATCTCTTACCCATGTGATGATATCAGCTATTGATGAATGATGCTGCAGTGCTGTGTGAGGGATCAGAGATCATGAGTGTTCAGCATCAGCTTGTACACACTGAAATTCCTCCAGATTCCTTGAATTGTTTATTGATATTAAGAGCTGTAGAGAAAGAAATACATACATCCCTTCCAGTCCTTCTTTCAGGAGAATTTATTTTTAATTATAATAATTGTCTCACGTTTTGTTGACCAAATCCTCCGTCAAGTTTTGTGGATAACAAATCATGATTACAGTCCACTGTTGACATCACCTGTTTGAAATTCACAGCATATTTTTTTATTTATTTATTTACCTCATTAGCTCTAAATTGTTCAACTTTTTAAAATGTTTTGCAGGTCTGAATGACAGGAATTGATGTTTATTAACAAATAAAATGAAGTTGAGCTGACAAAATAAGAAATATGTTGGAATCATCCTGAATGTGTAAGAAGCACTGCTTTTAAAAAGAAATCTGTACTGTACCAACTTTTTCTGATTTGAGGTTGTAGATCAGAGTTTCCTGCTATGAGTCAGAATTCAAGATGGTGGACAAGTCTTTGTTGTTTTTTTAAAGCCTATCCCACATTTGCTTGATCAAGTTGAGATCTCAGAAATTTGGAGGCCAAGTCAACACCTTGAACTCTTTGACATGTTCCTGGCAGGCTACTGAAAGTGGTCACTGCCATTAGCAAATATCGTTAGCATGAAGGGTTGTACTTGGTCCAGTTCTGGTCATGAAATGCCCATTGTATGTGCTTTTAGCATTGGGCAGGGGTCAGCATGGTCACTCTACCGCTGCGTATGCAGGAAGCTGTGAAATACTGTGTGTGTTCAAACACCTTCCTGTCATAACCATCATTAACTTTCTCAGCAAGCTCTTTTGTGGGGTCAGAACAGGTGAGGTAGGCTTCACTCCCCACATGTATATGTAAACCTTTGGTGCCCATGACCCTGATACCAGTTCACTGGTTCACCACTTCTTGTTAGTGCATACTAGGAATAGCCCACAAGACCTGCTGTTTGAGATGCTCTGCTCCAGTTGTTTTGCCATCACAGTTTGGTTCTTGTCAAAGTCACTCAGATGTTTACACTTATTAGATCTATAAGTAATTGTTTCCTTTTAGAAATGGGAGGGGACTTTTTTATTTATTTATAATGAACCATGTGAAAGTCATGTTTCATCCAAACACTAATATTCATCTGGAGCATCTGTGATTCAGGATGCAAGTGATACGTAGTGACTCACAACAGTCCAACTCAGTACCTCATTCACAGGACAGTTAAATGTGTTCAGGCTTTCATATCACACAGTATATTTCTCAGTCTTCACCACTTCATTACAGAAGTAGCAAAAATCAGGCAGCCATCACCAGATCACCAGCAAAGCCCAGCATGGGTCCGACCTATCCCCCTATTGCCCAGTCTCCAGCCCCTCTCCAATCCCCTGCATGTGACCCATAAGCCTGCAGAAAGCCCACAGTGATCTGCCACTAGCACACACTGAGCTAATTACACACTAAGTCTCCGCTGTGAGCAGAGTCACTATACTGGGCTTTGGAAATGGAGAAAAGACGCTGAAATTTGTTTAGATGGTGGGGTGTTTGGGTGTGTGTGTGTGTGGTTGAACAAAAAAGACCAGATGTGGTTCACTGCTGTGATTTTAGTTTTCATTTATCAACATGTTTATTAAGGAGCGGGCCTGATTGGGTTCATTGGGTTGTCCTGTGTACTGTAAACTCTGGGATTAGAACTCTGGCTGCCCCCAAATAAGGATTTTCTTATCAACCAAAAGGCCTGAAAGCCAGCACCTCCCCCAAAAAAGTCTAATAAACACAACATGTGAACAATCCTGGAAAACACACCTGTTACAGCTGTAATGTTACTTTTGTATTCCTCTGGTAATGATGACAATAAAATCAGTGTTTGTGCATTTAACAGTTTATATTAAATGTCCATTAAGTATAAAATATAAGTAATGGATGAAGGATTTTAATGTAAAGAAATTAGATGCTTTATAACTACAGTTTTACTTATTCTCTACTTTGCAGAATAAAAGTCCTTACAACATAAGTATTTAAAGAAAGCTAATAGAAGATATAACAGACATTTTTCTGGCCATTATTTACAAACACAAAGCATTATTTTAAGTTTAAACTCATTGATTGGTCTGGTGTATGCATTCACAGACAGCTAGCTGGTGGACTAGCATGCTAATTAAGTTGATTTTAGTCCAGTCTGAATTAAACATTTCTTTTATATTGTATGTTTTACTCCTCATGGGGACAAAAATCAGCTTTCAAAAGGAAAAATGCTGAGACTGGACTGTCTAAAGCCTCTGTGTGAGAAAACCAAACATAAACCAAAATGAAGGAACTCCAGCAGTGAGCACCTAGCGCTAGCCTTCTGATTAGCTAAGTCAGAAAAATGCCTTTTTTAGTGTTTATGTATTTATTATGTATTATTGGGTTACGTTGGTTGTGCTGTATTTAGACTTTAAATGGTGGGGTCGATACATTTTCTTGTGGTGGGTTAAGTGAGCTCTAACTGAGTAGGGTTTGCTTTGCACTTTACCAGTCAGAGATGCAGGAGTGCAGTAAATTTAACTTGTACAGAGCTTCACTAGGAACATGGTCCTGTTTTAAACACATCATTCATATATATTTTTCAAATATACGCTGTCATATCATAGTAATATGAGCACCCCTAGTTTGGAATGAACTTAGCCCCAAGACAACACAGATGCCATGTGACAGACACTGCATGTATAAATAAGTGAGCACACCAGTCAGTTGTAGCAGAATGTTAAACCATCATCATGGACAAAGGACGTGATTTGACTGATGTCCAAAAGGGCTGATAACAGGGTAATGAGTGAAGGGTTATGGCATCTCAGAAACTAACTTTGTGGGATGTTCTAGATCTGCTGTACTGAGAATGGACTTCTAGTACATTGAGTGCCTCCCAATGGCATAACAGTGCTGTCACACAGATGCCAGAGGGGAGTGATGACTCTAATGAACACAGGAGCAAGTGTCAGGGATCATATTTGAGCAAACAGTCCAAGCCAAAGGTGGTTAGTCCCACTATTAGGTAGGTGGTCATAATATTCTGGTATGACTGTGTAAAAGTAAAAATGTATGCACAAAAATCAGCAGATACATGAAATTAGTCAACTGATTGACAGAAAGTGAGAGAGCAGGGCTCAGGGTCAGAACCAGGAGAGCACACATGCTCATGCACTGAGGACAGGCACCTCACTGTCCGGGGACAGGCATGAACACACAGGGGCCCCACCGACACCACGGGGTTACCTAAGGCCAAGCATGGAGACGCGTACCCAGAGAGAATTACGTGCACACAGACATGCCCTCAGCTGCTGGCCGGGTGTGTGGTGATGTGCTCCTGATGCTGGTGGAATGTGGTGGTCATGTCACGGTCATGAAATTATTTTTGTTATATATTTAAAATATAATGTGTCTCATCATCCAGCCAATGTAAAAACTGTGGGTTTTAATATTCAAACAGTGTTTGTTTATAACATTGCTTACCTGAAATGTCCCTGCATGTTAATATGAGTATGACGCAGATGCAGAGAGTGAGGCGAGTGAGGCCGCAGGTGTAGAAGAGAAGCTGGCGGTACGTTAACTCACTGTGTGCCACCCAGGCTTCTCTCTATGAGAACAGTCCTGCTTTTCTTCCACATCACTACACTCATCCCATTCGCCCTAATCTCTCCCTACCCTACCTAAAATAACACTGCCCCATCCACAAATCGCCCTAATCAGGCATGAAAGTGGGGGGTGGTGCATTACTTCAGTAAGTGACCACCAAAAAAGACAAGTTTATTTATTGATTTATTTTCTTTTGAGTTTTATTTTATACTTTATAGGCTTTTAGTGGATTCAATACGTAGTCTGCTTTTATGAGACAGTAGCAAA
The DNA here is from genome assembly GCA_036984385.1 of Crenuchus spilurus. NCBI lineage: Eukaryota > Metazoa > Chordata > Actinopteri > Characiformes > Crenuchidae > Crenuchus > Crenuchus spilurus. Next base: position 592 of record BRDA01026811.1, on the reverse strand, counting down.
TGAATAAAACTGTAGATACATTAAGTGCCGATAAAACATAATAACAACACAATAAACATTTTACTCTCTCTCTCTCTCTCGCTCTCTCTCTCTCTTTCTCTCCCTCTCTCTCTCTGTGTCTAAGCAGCTCTGTCTAGCATTAAATATGTAAAATTAGCGTTTTAAGTGTGGGGTGTTGGGGATACTGTGTGTTCAGTGGTTAATAATGAGCTGATTTTATGTTTAAGATGTGTTGATAAATTGTCACCTTTAAGATGTGTTGTAACACTGTGTTGGGGATCTGTGTTTTTAAAAGTGGGGTTTTTTAAAGGTTTTATGGTGTAAGAGTGAAATGTAGGTATTAAAGTTAATGTAAAAGTCAAAGTCTCTCTCTCTCTCTCTCTCTCTCTCTCTCTCTCTTTGTCTCTCTTTCTCTCTCTCTCTTTGTCTCTCTTTCTCTCTGTCTCTCTCTATCTCTCTTTCTCTCTCTCTCTGTCTTTCTGTCTCTCTCTCTGTCTCTTTCTCTCTCTCTCTTTCTCTCTTTCTCTCTATCTCTCTCTCTCTCTCTGTCTCTCTTTCTCTCTCTCTCTCTCTCTCTCTGTCTCTCTTTCTC
>BRDA01026810.1:4816-23478 GCA_036984385.1 Crenuchus spilurus | reverse complement strand
TATATATATGTCCATTTATCTATCTTTCCATGTGTATTTTTCATTTTCTCTACACATGTGTCACAGAGAGAGAGAGAGTGTGGGAGAATGAGAAAGGAGATGCACATATTCGTTTACATTTTCAGGATTAGAGAGGAAATCGGGGCTCAACAAAACTGACTTATCATACTGTGTATATGTATTACATGTATATAACCTTTATTTTGTTTTTGTTTTTTGTTTTTCAATATATACCATATATCATATAACGTTAGAAAATATACAAATAAACAAAAATACAGTAAAATAGTTATAAATAAAATAGTTATATTTGAGCTAATTTGAAGTTTTGTTTCTCGATGTTCCTCAAGCATATTCATCAGCAGCTTGAGTTAACATAACAAAATATTGATTAGTCAAAGGTATTAGATGATACACACAAAAGGCTACATGCATAACATTTAAAAAATTCTGCTTATTTAATTTTTATTGGTATTTTTTTTAGTTGGGTTTGTGTGTGTGTGTGTGTGTGTGTGTGTGTGTGTGTGTGTGTGTGTGTGTGTGTGTGTGTGTGTGTGTGTGTGTGTGTGAAATCAGAACAACTGAAGTCATATATATTGGAAAAAGGAGATTTCTTTTGAAATGTATTTTGGCCTCTTCCGCTTCATGAAAGGTTGACGCTCAGAGATATTCCCTAATGGAAGACAACTTGTCCTCTGACTGTTTGCAAACTGCCTTTTAATTGGCAGACTCTGTTTAATTTCGTAATCCAGTGGTAATCACAGTTATTGATATGTTATCACTAAGATGGATGAAGTTCTCCATGTTTGTGTCCGCGAGCAATATTTTACATGGCCATTCTGTTCTCCTGATCCTGCTCTTTACATCTCAAACTCTTCACATATTTTATGCCCTGCTGCTGCATGGGCACTGAAACGGAAGCCCCCCCCACACACACACACACATGCTCAGAATAGCGCTTAGAATAACAATTAGAATAATGCAAATGTAGCTTTATTTTTTCGTATTGGGGATATCGCCTGTAGACAGTTTTTTATGTGTGAAAACGTGCCATTTTACATATTACAGTCACGTGCTGTCCCTTGACATGTGACATTTTTTTGTAATGAACCTACTTTTTAAATTATTAACCGACTAGATATTAACGAGGCTACTAAATGTATAGCAAAATAGCAAAACTTTGATTAAATACAACAATATTTAATACAAAAATGATGTTGAAGTTTGGCATGAGTTATTATTAATGTACAAGAACGTTGTATGTATTAATGAATACTTTCATTCAACCCTGTACAATCTGAGATAATTCTACACTGTGTACACTCTCAGAAAATAAGGTATTGGACCACCATTGGGGCAGAGTGTTCCCATTTCTCTGGTGGAACCTTGCAGGGTTCATTTTTAGTACCCTTAGTTTGGGAACATAACTGTTTCAGATTGTGTCGTAATGCATGTATTTGTATTTGTATTGACTCCACTCAGCCTGTCCTGACTTTTACATTAATTTTACTGTTAAAAACTTCAGTTATGAAAAGATACAAATTGGCAAATTTAATGAAGTGTGTGGATACTTGAAGCACCCGCTTGGGGTTCCTCGGGTTGCATACAATACCTGAAGCCTTTAGCAAAGACTGGTTCTCATGAGCCTATAAGATACTTTCTTCCATGAACTCAAAACTAAAGAATGGGCTTGATGGAGTCCGATGATGATAGGAGCCCGGCCCACTTTAAGACGTTTCTTGAGCACATAAAATGCATTTTGAGGTTTTTTAGTACCACGTTAGATGTTCGAGACACTTTTAGTTTTTGTAACGAAGTGGACATTTTAAGATTTACAAAGTGCAGTGTAAGATTAAGCATTTTAAGGGTTAATTAATCTTGCTTGTAATAGTAGTAACAAGCAGGCTTAGCAATGTTCTAAATAATGGAGGAGAAATCTTAGACTGTAAGTGTTTGAACAAAACCAAACACGTGTGTGTGCGGTCTGAATGAGTGTGTGTTGGGGTGATGGAGGCTACGGGGCGGAATCGATCATCTAACCGCACTGTGCGGCACACCGCTCGGCCGGGGATCGATAGCCTGGCTAGGACGCGTCTTATTTTGGACAGCGTTGCAGTGTGTTTGTGTGTGTGTGTGTGATGCAGATGTCCAGTGCTCAGAGAAACACGCACCACCGCCACCAAACAAGCTGGCATCCATAAAGACGTGTCTACAGGATAACAGAGCTGTGGCTAAAATATTATATTGTACTATTTAGGTAAAAAACGTGATTTTTCCTGGTTCTGATCCAGCCGTAAGCTGTCTGCGGGTGATTTGAGCATAATGTCAATTTTCTCCATCAATACATGGTTGGACACAGACAGTGTAGATCTAAATCCGTTTCTAGTCGATTTTTCATTTTAATAAAAAAGAAAAGAATTTTGCCGTCGTCTATAAGAGTAACACTGACCCCGGCTAAAAAACACTATATATTTGGTCAGTGCAGGGGACCCTCTTTACGAAGGGACCCTCTATTATGGGTCCCTACTATTTACGTCTTTAACATTATAACCCATGTTTAACATCTGACGGATATTTGCCTCATTTGTACAGCCAACTAAATTCTAATAATTAGATTTGACTTCTTACGTCACCAAATCAACGTCTGAAACCTTATTTTCATCACAAACAGGCTAATATATCATATTTAATTTGATTAAGAGAGGACATACCTACTTGTTGACGTATCTTTACTGTCAGATTCATTCAGTCAAAATGATGCACATTTTTTCAAATGTGCATCATTATATTTTTATAAGATTATACACATGTAATAATGATTGTTTATAAATAAGGGAATAGAATAAGTGTGTTGTTGGTCCTGTATACAATAAATATATGTCTATGAAAGTGTTTGCGTTGCAGAGTGTAGTTGAAGGAACTTGTGGTGTTGCCGGAAACAAATCATAATCTGACTTTTGTTTTATTACTGTTATTGCTGGTTGAACTCAGAAGCGTTGCGGCCTATGACCGAATCACATGTTGATATATAATAAACCTCAATTTCATCTCCCTCCATCTCCTACTGTTTAAATATATCTCGATTCCCCCATAACCTCAGTCTGAACCCTGTTTTAATGTTCCCTTGTGTTATTAGACCACATAATTCCCCCTTTCTCTTTTTAAAGCTTAGAACAGCGTCTGGAAACAATTTTAATTTAATATAATGTAGATATATTTTATAAGTGTGTGTGTGTTCTGAGATCACTGCATATCACATTGTTATATTGTACATTATTACTGTTATGAGAACGTTATTTATTTATTTATTTATTTATTTATTTATTTATTTGATTTGATTTATCCTGTGCCAAGAAAAGTAGCTAAATCTAATTACTTCAAGACAAACAAAACTATAATAATAATAATAATAATAATAATAATAATTATTATTATTATTATTATTATTATTATTATTATTATTAATAATAATATTATTGTTATTATTATTATTATTATTATTATTATTATTATTATTATTATTATTATTATTATTATTATTGTTGTTGTTGTTGTTGTTAATATTACTATTATAAATAATAATAATAATAATAATAATAATAATACTTGAACCTTACAAAATGTATTATTTTACACACACACACAGAGAGAGAGAGAGAGAGAGAGAGAGAGAGAGGAAGAGAGAGAAAGACCTTAACAGTCAAGCACCAAACATACACCCCACTGCCTTCTCAGTATACACTGCCTTCTCTGCCTTCTCAGTATACATGCAGTCTGACCAAATACATATTTGACGTTTTTTTAATGAATGTATACCTGCTTATTCATAATAGAGGTGAAAGGTCAGTTTTTTTTGCTGTGAAGTAATTCATTTTAAGCTGAATACCTTCCTTCGACTCTGGCTCAGCTGAAATACTGGGTTTGATGAAGCAGTGATGAATGTATGCTGTCTGTAGCACCTGTTATTGTTAGTATAGTTGCAGTGGAATGTTGAACACAGCCACAGTGTAATTGGATATGAGTGAGTGTGGGAAGGTGTAGAGTGAGCTTGGCCTTTGGAGAATGGTGTAATAGAAGCTGAGCATTCCTATAGTTCAGGTCAGGGCCAGTTCCTCTGTGTCCACTACGTTTCCTAACTGGTCTCCAAAATCAATTGCACAGTGGACAAACATCTGACAAGCCAGATCTATCCTTACCAGCTCAATTAAATGCCATTCATAGACAGATTGATTGATCCAGGGGCAGAAGAGTGGAAGGATCTATAACAGATCTTATATTAATCCCACATTGCATGATTAGAGGCCTATACCAGATCTTCTTCAGATGTGTGAGTCCACAGGCAGTGGAAGTTAAGCTTACATCCAGGTTTTTCCTCAGTTTCATATAATTCCAGTGACTCAGTCACAGTCACAATAATACTTGCATAACTTAATAATACGTAATAATTTTTTTTAGTTATATATTTTTTAACTACAATGCAAATAACCTGTCATTTTAGTGTGGGAGGTTTCATGGCTAAATTGGACCAGTGTGGTGGCCAATCTTCATTAATGTCACATTGCACCAGTAAGAGCACAGTTAGCAGGTAAGAGCACAGTTATATAGTATATTGCAATGCACACAACATTATGGTGACATACCAGAGATCAGAAGAGGAAAAAATTGTTGGTGCACGTCTTGCTGGCGCATCTGTGAACAAGACAGCAAGTCTTTGTGTCTAAATATTATTGAGCCACTTTGGGGTGTTTTGGAGGAGCGAGTCAGGAAACGGTTTCCTCCACCAGCATCATGAAGTGACCTGACCACTATCCTGCAAGAAGAATGGCTTAAAATCCCTCTGACCACTGTGCAGGACTTGTATATGTCATTCCCAAGACGAACTGACTCTGTATTGGCCGCAAAAAGAGGTCCTACACCTACTAATAAATTATTGTGGTCTAAAACCACATGTTTCAGTTTCATTGTCTAACCCTTGTATGTATATATATATAATATACATCAGAAACACAGGGATTTACATTTACATTTGGCAGAGCGACCTACAACAGTGCTTTGATTCCATTAAGAGAATTATCTCTGCTAGTACAGACATGAATTTTTTTTCTCCTTTAATGTTTTCTTTTATACTGTAGTGTACAGAGCATGGTAATATATAAACCAATACATTATGTAACATTGAATGTCAGTCTTATGCCTTTGTACCTTCTTTAAAGTCCAGATCAGTGATTTGTTATGTTGTTTTTCTTCATGTTGTATTTATGACTTTTCCCCATTCTCTCCTGAAAATGGCATCTTTAACTGCCTCATTTTCAAAAGCCAAGTATTCTAACCTATTGTTAACCAAAAGAATACAGGGATTGTTCACATGGCCAATAAACAATTCAAGTATAGAAAGTTATAGAAATGATTTTACGGCATTTTGCTATTGACGTTGGTTCTCACAGTCAGATGCATGTTTGTGGGGACATTATGTTCCCCAGCTATTTTTTCTTTGTTTTGGGAATTTATTATTGCTTTGAAATTTCTTATTGTAACTTTATCAAGCTATTCGTTAAGATAGTGGTGCACCAGACTGTTGAAGAGCTATCAGAGGATGAAGGCCAGTATAGATGTTGCTTTTGGGATGCATAAGAAAATTAACAGTATGTTTTATTGTGATATTGTGAAGTACATAAAAAATAACCGTAGCAACAAAAGCTAGCATCTCAGAGAAATGATAAAGCTATACACAAAACATTGTATTAACTTTTCAGTTAATGTGAATGAAACAATTGATTTTGGAATATCTCTACTGGTCCATTTCAACAGGAAATGGTCACACAATATAAACTTTAACTGACATCATTAAATTGTTACAAAAGTTACAAAACAGTATATGATTGCTGTCTAAAACATTCAAAATAGAGAGCTAGCTCATTCTTAGCTTCCAATGTTCACAAATTTTCAAAATAATTTGGTCCATTTATCATGAAATGATGTTTTGAAGTTATGCATTGACAAAAATATATTGCTGTTTGAACAAACCATTGTATTTTTAAAAATTACAGGAGGAAAAATGCTCTTATGGGAGTCAATGGTCAAACATTATATGTAAAGTTGTTCTGGAGTATTCATTTTGAAACCTTCACAAATCACTATGGCTGAGATTTCTCTTCTATTACTGGTTCTGAAATCTCTCACATGTTCTTCAGTCAGGGACCTTTTCCAGTGTGAAGGAACCTTCACAGATATATTCAAATATACACTGACCAGCCATAACATTAAGACCAATATGCTAATATGTGGGCTAACTGGTCTCCCATTCACCACCAAAACAAATTTGTCTCACTGAGGCATGAAAAAAATATATATTTTTATGCAAACAACTGTCTGATCAAAAACTTGCATCTCAAAGAAAATGTTCAATTTACAAGTGAAGAAAAAACAGTCTTAACTTTCAAGGAATTCAATGAAAGAAAGAATATATTTAATGACATTCTGGATCATGTCTACTGCTGTATTCATTGTGAAACTTTCACACAATGTAAAGTTCTCTCATCTCATACTGTGTCTGAACTGTGTCTTCTACAGACTAGAACATGGTTTCTCAAACATTTTCAGCCAGTGACCCCTTCCAGTGTGAAAATCCATAGACCCTAATGCATAGTCATAACATTTAAACCAATATGCTATTATATCTCTAATCCACATTACATCCAAATATCTCCAACCCACTGAGTCATGATGCTATGCACACTTGATATGAAACACACACACACTAGTGAACACACTAAACTGTGAGAACATGAAAGCAAAGCGGTGGACAGCCCTATGGCACCTGGGGAGCAGTAGAGGATTAGGTGCCTTGCTCAAGGGCACTTCAGTCATGACTTGCCCAGGAATCGAACCGGCAACCTTCTGGTCACAAGACCAGATCCCTAAACACCAGACCACGGCTGTCCTAGTCAACAGCATCATGTGCGGCTGTGCTTCCTGAAAGCCAAAATGATCTCTTAGAAGGTGGTAATTTTCCAGGAGAAGGGAAATACTTTTAAATCAAGTCACTTGAAAAATTATATGTAAATACATTTTGAAGCATTTCTATTGCTGAATTCATTATGAAAGCTTCACACAATATAAAGTATGGTGTTTTCAAATTATTTCTAAAGGTGAAATTGACAACAGTGGAGGTGCAAGGTCTTCAGCCGGTGTTCATACATTCATTCAGATTGTTTAATACAGGCCTTTATTAAATTTACTAGTGTGTATTTGGCCTTGATCCATATGCCACTTTTCAAATGGAATGTCTTCTTTTGTCTGTGTCTGCAGGTGTGTGTGTGTGTGTGTGTGTGTGTGTGTGTGTGTGTGTGTGTGTGTGTGTGTGTGTGTGTGTGTGTGTGTGTGTGCTTGAGTGAGTGTGTGCTGCAGAAACAGCTCTGTTGGTGGGAATGTACTGTAGGCCTTGCTTGACTGGCTGCTGCTGGCTGTTCTGTATAAGTGTGTGTGTGTGTGTGTGTGTGTGTGTCTGCTTGGCTAGCTACTGCTGGTGGGAGCCCCAGAGATGGAGGCAGAGAGCAGGGGAAAGGAAATCAATACAGATTCAGCGCAAGTCAGATAAGCCTTAACAATGTATAGCACAGGCACACTCTATAACCTGATCACATACACACTCACACATGCGCACACATACACATGCCCACACACATGCACCTTCACACTCCGCACCATAACGCACATTCAAACACACACTCTCTGTCTCACTTGCTTTCACACATACATGAAGGCACATAAAGTGGGCCCGTGCTGACATACCTTCACACGCTTAACACACTTGCAACATACAGGCGTTCATTTGGCATGCGCAGGCACACAAGCACTTAGAAAACGCATGTGACCCCAGTGACCCTGCACATTCTTCCTGCACACATTGTGCACGCACACATATACACACACCTCTCTTCAACCTTCACATATCAAATGATCACAACCTTGGATTGCATTGGAGTGCTTTTTTTGCTGACATGAACAAAATGATAATCAGTGGAGCATGTAAATCAGACAGAGCAGTAAGCTGTGGCTGAGAGTCCTCCTGTACGTCTATGTCTCAAGTCCCTTATCTAGGCAACATCAGGGGTTCTCAAATTTTCTTCAGCTAGGGGCTTCTTTCAGTGTGAATGAAAACCTAAAGAAATATACACCAACCGGCCATATCATTAAAGCCAGTAGGCTAAGATGTGGCTAACTCGTCCTCCAAGTGGCACCAAAACAGATCCGACCCAAGTAAATGACTCTATAAGACCTCTGATGACTTTCAATGATATCAATGCATCAAGATGTTAGCAAATCCTTTAAGCCCTATAAGTTGTCAGGTGATGCTGTCATGAATCAGATTTGAGGTGCATCTCAATGCATGTAGGTTGGTTACAAGTGTCAAAGTTGAGTGTACTCAAACTTCGGCAACGGATACTCAGAACTGGTCAGTCTTTGAGTATGGTGGTGATGGACATTATTAGTGCATAACTGAGACTCACGTGAAAATTCCTGGAAACATAGCAGACGGTAACCAAACACGATAGCTTGGTATGACGAAAGTTAAATTGATATTAAATTTAACTTGTTTGTAAAAAACATTACATTTGAGCACTAAGCTGCCAAACTGCATATTATTAAGGTTAGTATATAGAATATACCTTAAAGTGTTTAGAGTACAATTGGGTTGCACTCTTGCTGTACCAGCAATCTGAGTATCTGTGGAATCTGGAGGCCACTGTTTGTAGGTACTGACCACTGTTGACAAGAAGCAACTCACCAGACTTGTCTTGATGGTCTGACCAGAGTAATCTGGTCAGGTCTCAGGTCTGCATGCATATTTTTCTCAAACATCCAACACATTTCCTATGAGAACCAAGTGTTTGTTTACTATCTAATTTATCTTAGACCTTCTTGTAAACCACTGATACAAGATAATCAGTGTTACTCAGTTCATCAATTAGTGTTTTTTATGTTTTGGCTAATTAATGTAACTTTGTAGATATATAGTAATTTGGTGTGTGGTTATTAGAACAAGAAGGTGATTTAACATTTAAGCATTAGCAAAGTTTATAAGCTGTTGGCTCAAGAAAGAAAATGAGAATGATAGCCTAACTTTATTTTTCTTGTAACATGGCACAAGGGATTTTTAAAATTGCAGACACCCTGGTTATACATCATGGACCGTCAGACATTCAAAGACCTCACTTAAAGAACAAAGAGGTTACACCATACCTACAGGTTTCAATTTCCTTTGTCACTTTTAACCACTTCCCCAGCAGTGTTAAGAGGAACAGGTTAGTTCCATTGAAAATGCTAATGACATTGTAGTCACCAGGTAGGCTAATATAATGCTAATATATGCAGAGAACTGAACCAAAAGTATAACTTTTAGATATTCTCATTGTAGCACTTCACACAGTGACTAATGTCTAATCTTTGGTTTTATATCTTCATCTTTGCTCTACATGTTCTATTTAATATTACATATTCCATTCTAATTCATATTTTGTATTATTAATAGTTATGGTGTAATTCTGTTTTTGTATTTTTTTTATTCTTTATGCTCTCTACAGTGACAGTAAATGTATCCTTTATCTAAATATTGATATTTCATTTTGATCTTGCCATTTTTTTCTGTAGACTTAATTTGAAGCCTCAGTATATTAATTAATTAAATTCATTAAAATATTATTCTGTGGCCTTAATTATTATGTTGTGGCTTCAGTTGTATGTGTTGGCTTACATATAGTAAGTGGCTCTCTACTGTGTCCCACTTTGGTTTCTTGTGACTTTTTATATGAACTTACTGTAAATTAATGAAAGAAAGAACTGTTAAAAATGGCTGTGTGATCCTTATTGAAAGCACGCAGTTATGAAAAAGGATATCATGGTGATACTATAGTATGTTTACTTTTATGGCATTTAGCAGACACTCTTATCCAGACTGACATACAAAAGTGTTTTCCATTAAGAGAATTATCTCAGCTAGTACAGACAGGTTAGAGTCCAAACTTCTCTTCAGTTCAGACACTGTTAGAACTAAACCATCACTAATACATAGAAAGAAGGAAAGATACACAGTTATACACAATATAAGAGCATTACAATGCATTACAATAAGTGTTTAAACTAGTGCTGCTTAAGTGCTCCACAAAGAGATGCTCTTCAGTCTGTGTGTGAAGACTGTGAGGGACTCTGCTGTTAGAACAGTCAGTGGGAGTTTGTTCCACCACCTGGGTGCTAGAACAAGAGTAAGATAAGTAAGATAATGTTTATTTGTCATTGTGCAAGTACAAGTACAAGTACAACAAAATAGAGGCCCCAACATTTGCATTTGCATTTGCCAGGAGGGCAGCCAATTACGGCGCTTCACCTAGTCTTGATGCTAGTCCTCCATGTGTCTTGAAGAATGACGGGTCAAGCCAAGCCATATTAGAAGCTTGAAGGGTGTGAGGTGCAGCTCGAGACTTGACCATTGCCTTCTTTAGGGAGGGGCTCATCCATTTTTTACTTTGTAGGTGAGCATCAGGGTTTTGAATCAGATGCAAGAAGCTACTGTAAGCCAGTGATGTGAACATAGCAGTGGATTGATGTGGGAGACCTTTGGCTGATTGAAGACCAGCTGAGCAGCTGCATTCTGGATCAGCTGCAGGAGACTAATGGCTTGCACAGGAAGACCAGCCAGGAGTGAGTTGCAGTAGACAAGTGTTGAGATGACGAGAGACTGAACACACACCTGGGTGGCATCCTGAGTTAGAAAGGGTTGGATCCATCTAATATTTAAGAGGAGGAACCTGCATGACCATGTCAAGTTTACAATGATTGATCATCTAGGATCACACCGAGGCTTCTTGCTTCTTGAGACGGAATGACCGTGGAGTTGTCAAACAGGATATGAAGTTCAAGATGGGAACCAGTGGTTCTGGGAATGAATAGAAGTACAATCTAGCTAGGATTGAACAGGTGGTGGGTTGTCATCCATGTAGAGATGTCAGTCAAACATGCTGAGATGCATAATACAGTTAGTCCTACTATATTTTTGGGATATCATGATGCTACCACATAAAAAGATTCAGAATTTTTTTTTAAATTACTGACACATTAAGGTTGGGTTAAACACTATCAGGTCTAAATACAAAATATAAAATACAGGCATTTCCACTGTAAGTTATACAGATACAGATATACTTTATTGATCCCTTGCGGGAAATTAGGTCCCAGCCCCTGCTGGCAGGGCAGCTGTTTAACACAGCGCCAACCTGATAGCTATGAATGGTGTGACATTTCAGCACTGAAAATTTTATGTGTAGAAAATGCATAATAACAGCATAGAATGTTTGTACAGTACTTTTAATTGTCATGGTATACTGAAATATACTGTGCTATTACCACCATTCAGCCATAATAGTACAATGTTATTTTCAGTAAGGGCTGTGTTGTGCTACTCTGAAATTAGGGCATTGTGTTACAGTGTGTTTTCTGTTCAACGTCAGCTACCTTAGAATGTTTTGTTTAGCTGCTCCTTTCGATACCATCTCTAAAACCTTCACCATCATGTTTGTACTTTGCTTACTGAGAAGCTGACTCGGTTACAACAGCCCACAAACCCTCACCCCCCTCCCCTCACCTCCCCTCCCCTCCCCGCCTTCCCCCTCACGCTTATCAATTATTAACGGCAGAATCGATCATTTCAGCAGCTCGCCTCAATCCGCTGCTTTTCACAAAGTCAAATCTCTCCCACCCTCAATCAATCGCAGCTCGCCGCCGTCTGCTTTTATCTCGCATAGCACACATTTTCTTCGTGTACGATTTGGCGTCTTTTTTTCTCTCAGACTTTGTCTTTGCTTTAAAGCATATTTACATTCGTTTCCACAGTTTGCAGGAGATGAGAGCAGAAACCAAAGCCTATTTGGTATTCTTTTGAATTTTTGAACAGCCCCTGTACGTGTGTGGTGGTTTGAATCATACAGTAGGCCTGCGTCTTCACTTGAAGCTTAAAAGTGGGTCATCTGAGACTTTTATTGTGTTTGATGCAATTCAACTTACAAATCTGGCTATTCGCCTATGACTTTGGCTGTTAAAAGCCTTCTGTTTCCATTTGCACCTGAGAGGTGATGAGGTTTTAAACTAACACCAGCCTACTGTTCAGCCTAAGGCCCAGGACATCTTAAGCCTCAAATGAATCACTGCGCTATATGTGTTTCCTAACAGAGACTACGATGTACGAATTTATGCACAGTCTCTGAGCTCTTATATTATTTGAATGCCTCTCTTGCAGTACTACCAGTTTCTGACATCGTGATTGGGTCACCAAAAGATCAGACTGCTTTTCCACTCAGACCAATGCCAACAATGCCAAGGGATCAACCATATTTAGTTCCCAAAAGAACATTTTAATCAAAAGAAACGTGTTTGTAAAGTCCATGGAACACCCAACAACCCTATTCCTTACATTCATAGATTCATTACATTCTTTTAAGATACACAAAAAAGTAATTTCTCTCTAATTTCTACTCATTTCTGACTGCCAATTAAGATTTTGCTTCAAGTCAACCATGTACCATATCTTCAACTGTAATAAGTGATCAGTGATTGTTGATTGCTTGTTGTAATTGTTTGCAAATTGAAACCCAGATAGAACCCTCACAGTTTCTGTCCTGCTGAATTGCAACCTTTTGTGACACAAATCTGAGTTGTAAGATTAATCTACATAAAGTCCCTTCAGTGCCATGCAGCTTGAAAAAAATATTGATGGGACAAAAATGTTTGATTTATTTCATGTATTTCTTACAATTTTTGCATGCAAATTCAGATGCAAAATCCCCAAAAATACGCTGGACCTTGATAAGAATGTTCTATACCAGAGGTGCCTAACTGTGGTCCTTGAGATCAAACACCCTGCAGAGTTTAGCTTCAAGCTTAATCACATGTGAATGATCTAGACAATGAGGGTTTTCAATGTCATCTGTATATCATCTGAATCAGGTGTGTTGGATCTGACCTCTATGGTGATAGATCCAGAACCGTGATTGGCACCCCTATTCTGTACCAATGAAAGTAAGCAATGTTGAAGCAGAGATCCATTCTGACCATCTATGTTCTCAGTCCAGGAGCCATAGGTTATGCAAGTTTAATTGCATCTTTTGTATTATTAAGTCCATCAGTTTGTCTAAACCAACCTGGTTCAATACCATCATTAAAAGCAAGTGGATAGTAAATGCTTGCTGATAATGTGAGTGAACTGAAGACACTGGTCGCTCTGCTGCTAAAGTCACAGGCTCTATTGAGTGTCACACATCTGCACTACTGTACATCCTCCTGTCTGGCACACCTCACACCCTTCCGCTCAAGCACGAACACATTAGCACACAGGCATTAATGGCTCTCAGACACAGTGCAGCAGCCTAGATGTCTAGTCTGAACACACCATCAGCAAACTTTACCACAGAATTGCAAACTACTCTTGTGCACTGGAGCTTTCATTCAGCTGTTAGCTAGATGTCTCTCATAGGCATCCTTTTACAGCGTCAGCCATTTCGCACCATCTCCAATGGCCACTGCAATGCCAGGGGGATTGTGATTTTTTTTGGAGGGGTGAATCTACTGCACCAACAAATCTTATTCAGTACTACTGTGGCAGTCGTAATGGATGGTGGGTCATCTTTTTGTGATGTGCTGCAGAGAGTGAAAAAGAAAGAAGGAGGAAGGGAGGGAGGGAGGGAGCGGGAAAGAGAGAAAAGAAGAGAGGGGGGATGGGAGGCTATGTTATTGATCTCTCATACGTGCAAAGCCAGGCAAACATATGAGAATGACAAAGCCGCAGAAGCAGCAGAAGCAGTAGTAATGGCGCTGCGTGGCAAAGCAGAAGCAGATAGTGATTCTCACCCATTGCTGACTCCAGCTTTCACAGTCAACTTCTATTTAATTATGAAATTTCCTGAGATGAGCAATTTGACATACTTGCTTCGCTAGATCCATGATCTCACCACTTTGTTATTTGCAGAGAATTGGCAGAATTATCCTCAGATATCACCTACTAATAATGACATGCCGTGTTAAATTAATGGGTTATTTTATGCAGAGGTTGCATAACAACACAGATGAAGTCATATGTCTGCATCTGCCAGTATATTCGACACCATATGCACACTAAGATAAAGGTCACTGCTGCTGTTTTATTATGTGCCAGATTGATTCATAAGACTTTCAGTTCCTAGGCATCAATTTAACATGTTAAACTCCAGGCCTCTTTATTCAGTTATTAATCTTAAGCCTTATTATCCAGTATGAATTATTCAATGACTACTACGAAAACGAATATGTAGTTATGAGGTTATGAATGGAAGTCTGGAACTACTGACAGGTTGCTGAAATCTAAAGGAACATTAAAATGGACAATACATGAATACTCTAGTAAAACTGATTAATAATAGATAAAAATCACCTATAGATAGTATAGGTGTATAGACTGTATATATCTACACTCTCAAAAAAATAAACGTTCAAGACTTCAGTGGTTTTTCGTGAAGATCATTACATGTTACATGTAGAACCACTTAGGAACTTATGGCATGCAAAATGGCTCTTTAAGTTGCCATTTTTCTACATATTGTGTGCTTATATGCTTGCGGCATTTCCTTAATTTCCCTGAAGGAACCACCTAAAGGGATCAATAAAATACTATCTATCTATCTATCTTAGATTTTTTTGCTTTGTGTCCAGTATGAATAATTCAGTAACTATGGAACTAAAGTAAGGAATCAAAGTCTTGACCTCAATATTCTGAATATTCTTAATCTGTGTCATACATTTGATTCAGATGGAAAGTATGTTACTTTCAATGGACTTTGTAAAAATGTAAATGTAAAATGTAAAAATGATCACATTTTTAGAATAGAAACATTCTCCCAAATGCTGGATGGGCCGGTCTTTTCAATACATCTGCAGAATACATGTATTGTACCGCACCTCTGTAATTATACTGATTATAATTATGAGAGTCTACTTTGAGATTACTTAAAGTTTTACCTAGACCATCTAAGTCTTGAACTCTTGAACTTGCTCTTATTGTTTCAAATCCTAGTTCTCTTACCCACTACACATGGATTACCAACATCTCTGAGACATAAAGATCCTCATGTTGAGGCTTTCTTAATTAAATGCTACAAGCCACTTGACTTTGGCCTACATTTGTTTCACTGTTATAACCCTACTTGTATCCATGTTCTTGTTATCTGGAGAGCACTTGTAATATCTCAGTTAAGCCTCTCTGAGCTACAGCCTCTTCTGCAGAAGCCCTGGTCTTTACAAAAGGGTCTTTTTGCCAGCCCAGTTTTGCTCTTCTCATGTGGGCTCTTTTGAAAATTTGATTTATTACAAACATTTAGACATGACCATTAATGAACAATGCATTGTTAACAAAATTGTATGTGATTATGCTAGTAGTAGATCACTGTCAAGCATTCAGAGATGTATTTACATTTACATTTACATTTACATTTACGGCATTTGGCAGAGGCTGTTAACCAGAATGACGTACAAAAATGCTTTCTTTCCACTAAGAGAATCACCTCAGCTAGTACAGACAGGTTAGAGTTCAAACCACTCTTCAGTTCAAACACTGGTAGAACAAAACCACCACTAATACCTAGAAAGAAGGAAGAATTAGTTGCACACCTTTAGATGTTATGAACAGCTGTCTTTACATCTGTCTAAGCTACATTAATGCATTGCTACTAATTTTATCCAATGAAATTAGACCTAAATGAAGGTTCTTAATTATATACTGTCTTTTTTTAACTCTTATACATCTCTAAAACCACAGCCAATGTCATGTATTTGGCTATTTCTGCAACATTCTGAATGGAGTATTTCTTGGTTTAACTCCAACTCAGTACAAGCCAAACAGCTAAATACTAACCAAGATGAAGTTGTCATATTTCTCTCAACCAAACGAAGCACTCAGATTATTATATATGACTACTTAAGGTTTGACCTTGCTCCATTGTTTCAGAGCAGGCTAAGCATTGTGCCAGACAGAAGTCACCTAGCGACAGGATGGCCAGTTGACCACTGAGTAATTCATTGGTTCTCGTCTAAGTGGCTGATCGCTATCATTTCCTTCATCTTAAGGGAATAGAGTGAAAACAACACCATAAGAAGCCCACTGCATGGGGTCTTAGCAAACAGGCTTTCACTCTTTCACACCGTCACACTTCAGACCATTCAGTCATGTGGCCTGGGGAGCATGGAGTCAAGCAAAAGGAACCATTGAAAACATGAGCTTGGAACCAATGTCTTAAGTACAGCAAGAAACAAATTGCTTGGAGGTGCTTCAATTTGAAGTATCATTTGCTTATTAATTACACATTTCCTTACATGCAGTTATGTAAGTTTTAGTCATGCAAGGTAAGCCTTGAGATGTTGCTCAATCCTTCTTTCAATTCCTTATAGTGAAACTGTACCAGATCCAGGTCCCATTGCAGCAGTCCACACAGTTAAAACCAAGACGCCATTTTAAATACATTAAAAATATCATCCTGGGAGTGACCATAGACAAACCAGTTTTAGTCCCAGTGGATGAATCTTGAAATAACTTTTTTTGTAAATGGGATTCTTTGTGAATGTGTTTGCAGCATCTTCCAAACTTTTATAATATGCCAGCTGAATGTTTTTCCTGTTTTATATCCAAACCAAGAACCATTTAGGATTTTAAAAGGCAGATCATGAAACTTAATTTCTCTTATCTTTTTAAAAAGGCTTGTTAGTAAAAGTTTTGTTTATATGTAGAATCAGATCAAAACAAAGGACTAAGTGTATGCCTTAATGGCTCTATGCATGATTATAAGGGTGTGCTCTGTGATAAAAAAAACAATGCTGCCCACAATGGCTATAAAACCACATTTTCAGTATTATATAGAATCAATTTTGCTAAAAGTGATAAGAAATGGTTATGAGAGTGATGGACATCCTGATGTAAAATGACTCTATACAGCAGAAAAAAGATTATGTTATTGTTTCAAATCAAGGAAGACTTGGTTTTATATATAACCATTTTTGATAAGAGTGATATACAGCAATACCATACTATCATATTATTTCCTACATCTTTTAAGACTTGTTATTTGAAAAAAAATCTATTCATTATGGATGAGAGGGTGGAAGGGAGAGAGACAGCGAGAGAGAGAAAGAGAGAGAGAGAGAGAGAGAGAGAGAGGGAGGGAGAGAGAAAGAGAGAGAGAGGTAGTGAGAGTGTCTTGACTGTGCTGAGAAGCAATTAATCACGGCTGCCGAGCTATCCATTAGGCATTCAAATGTGCACAGATTGGACGTGTGTCCACTTGCAGGTCACTAATGCTGCCCTCCCTAACCACGAGGCCGCTGCCTCCCTGTCTCAGGGGTCTGGGCAATGGGGAATCTATACTGCCTCCAAAAAAGCAAAGAGAAAGAAACTTCAATGTTTCATCGATTGGGATCATAATAAATTTGATATGATAACCTGGACTGAATAAAGGGAAGTATTTCATGCAAACTCACCTCAGCATAGACTACAATGGGCATTAAGGTGAAGGTTTTTATTCTAGAATAAACCTCAGATGACTCTACATTCTTACATAGGTTCCTAAATAGTTCTATGTAAAGTTCTTTACATTTCTTCACATTAATGTCTCATTTCAAAAATAGTTATTTAACGATCCATCCCCTGAAATGATCTGTACAATAGCAGAAAAGGATCTTCTATGACATCACTCCAAAGAACAATTTATAGCACATTTTCTAAGAGAAATAGATAGGCCAATTTTGGTTTGGTGGAATGTAGCCCATAGGTTTAACATTCGAACCTCCAAGGCGTTCACTGTTTATAGAATAGTTTTAGATTTCCAATATGATAATGTCCTTGGACATTGAAAGAACATTTTCCAGCACACCCTCTAGGTCAGGGTCTTCTGGTAGTCAATCGGCACAAGTTATGATGAATCCAAACATGCCATTCGTGAATGGGACCAATCTTTTATCATCAGTAAATGATTCAGTCCATTCCTTTGTTAAACTGAACAACTGCATGGCTTGTTGACTTAAATTATTAAAACTGTCTTTCTGCCCCCTTAGAAAGGATTTTACACAAAAATGGTTCAATGATTATTGACTATGTCTATTTGGGACCATTTAAAAAGATTCTTTTAAGAACCATACAAAAGGTTTTTCAACATGGAGAAGAACCATTTAACCATGTACAGAACCTTTTAAGCCTTCAAACTGTTCTTTACATACCCATTGCCTTTGTGTTGGAACCACTGAAAGACCACTTTTTATAATGTGCCTGTTTTTCATTACCCAGATTTCATTGTTTTGTCCCATAAGAGACAGCTCAAAAACATGTCAAAGTGTATTTGGAGTAATATTATAGAGGAACCATTCTTTTAATTGATGTTTATTAAAGAAGCAAACTGTAGTGGATTATTTATCTAATGGATAAATAATCTTCATAAATTAAATGCTTTATGTCCAAGATAAAAAGGAACCTTTATTGGTGTATCATCTTCTCTCTGGGTTTTATAGGCAGAAAAGTTTTAGGATCTTTGAGCAATTGGACATCTTATGTGCAAATCTATAAACCACAAAACAACATTTTATATATATATGAAAAGACG
>BRDA01026809.1:3935-16435 GCA_036984385.1 Crenuchus spilurus | reverse complement strand
ACTGCTGAAGGGGGTCTAAGTGTTGGGAAGCTATCCGGCCTGTTGGCTGCTTTCGCTGCTCATTGATAAATCTGATCAATATATTGACTGACACTGATTAATTATGTTTTCTGACCCCGGGGTGAGCGGGGATCGCACAGGTCACAAAGTTTGGAGCAAAAGCGCGTCACAGCGCAGAGCAACACGGACGAGATTTGGGCAGCACCACGCGTGCGGGAAAGGTAATCCCCACAACACTATTTCACACTATTGTACAGCATTATACACTATTCTACACTATTTTATAGCATTATACACTGTTCTGCACTATTCTACAGCACTGCACTGTTCTACACTATTCTAGAGCATTATACAATATTCTACACTATTCTACAGCACTATACACTGTTCTACACTATTCTACAGCATTATACACTATTCTACAACATTTCACAACATTCTACATCATTCTACAGCATTATACACTATTCTACAGCATTATACACTGTTCTCCACTATTCTACAGTATTATACACTGTTCTACACTATTCTACAGCATTGTACAATATTCTACTGCATCATACACTATTCTACAATTCTACATCATTTCTACACTATTCTACAGCATTATACACTATTCTACAACATTATACACTATTGTACAGGATAGTACAGTAGTATTGGATATAATAGTATATAGGATAGTATTGTACATGACTCTACACTATCGTACAGCAGTATACACTATTTTACACTATTTTACAGCAATACACACAGTTCTACACTATTCTACAGAATTATACACTCTTCTACACGAATCTACAGCATTATAAACTGTTCTACACTATTCTCCAAATTATACACTTTTCTGCACTATTCTACAACATTATACACTATTCTACACTACTCTACAGCATTATACACTGTTCTACATTATTGTACAGGATAATACATTATTTTACATCATTTCACACCATTGTACACTATCCTACAGCATTATATAATATTCAACACTATTCTTCAGCACTATACACTGTTCTCCACTATTTTACAGCATTATACAATATTCTACAGCATCATACACTATTCTACAATTCTACAGCATTTCTACGCTATTCTACAACATTATACACTATTGTACAGCATTTTACACTATTCTACACTATCATACAGCATTATACACTATTCTCCACATTGTACAGCATTATGCACTGTTCTACACTATTCTACAACATTATACACTGTTCTACACTATTCTACAGCTTAAATACTATCTACACTATTCTACAGCAATCTACACTATTCTACTCTATTATACAGCATTTTACACTATGCTACACTATTCTACAGCATTACCCACTGTTCTATTCTATTCTACAGCATTCTACACTATTCTACACTATACTGCAGCATTGTACACTACTCTACAGCATTATACACTATTCTACAACACTATACACTGTTCTACACTATTGTACAGTCTTATACACTATTCTACAACATTTCACAACATTCTACACTATTCTACAGCAGTATACACTGCTCTACACTTTACTACAGCATTGTACACTGTTCTACACTACTCCACAGCATTATACACTGTAAAAAACTAGTCTACAGCATGGTACACTGCTATGTACTATTCTACAGCATAATTCACTGTTCTCCACTATTCTACAGCATTATACACTGCTTTACACTATTCTAAAGCATTATACATTTTTCTACAACATTTCACAACATTCTACACTATTCTACTGCAGTATGCACTTTTCTACACTATTCTACAGCATTATACACTCTTATAAACTATTGTACAGCATTATACACTGTTCTAAACTATTCTACAGCTTATATACTATCTACACTATTCTACAGCATTGTACACTATTCTAGTCTATTATACAGCATTTTACACTATACTACCCTAATCTACAGCATTATACACTATTCTACAGCATTACCCACTGTTCTACTCTATTCGACAGCATTCTACACTATTCTACACTATTCTGCAGCATTGTACACTACTCCACAGCATTATACACTATTCTACAACATTATACACTGTTGTACACTATTGTACAACATTATACACTATTCTACAACATTTCTCAACATTCTACACTATTCTACAAAAGTATACCCTGTTCTGCACTATTCTACAGCATTTTACACTGCTCTACACTTTACTACAGAATTGTACACTGTTCTACACTACTCCACAGCATTATAAACTATTCCACACTATTCTATTGCATTATGCACTATTCTACAACATTTTCCAACATTATACACTATTGTGCAGCATTAAAACACTATTCTACAACATTTCACAACATTCTACACTATTCTACAGCATTATACTTTGTTCTAGACTATTGTACACCATTATACACTATTCCACACGAATCTACAGCATATTATACTGTTATACACTATTCTACAACAATATACACTTTTCTGCACTATTCTACAACATTATACACTATTCAACACTATTCTATAGCATTATACATTATTCTACACTATTATACAGCATAATACACTGTTCTACACTATTCTACAGCATTTACACTGTTCTACAATATTCTACAACATTATACACTATTCTACAACATTTCACAACATTCTACACTATTCTACAGCATTATACTTTGTTCTACACTATTCTACAACATCATACACTTTTCAGCACTATTCTACAACATTATACACTATTCTACAGCATTATACACTATTCTACACTATTCTACAGCATTATACATTATTCTACACTATTCTACAGCATTATACACTGTTCTACAATATTCTTCAGCATTTTACACTATTCTCCATTATTCTACAGCATTAGACACTTTTCTAGACTATTCTACACCATTATACACTGTTCTACACTATTCTACAACATTATACACTTTTCTGCGCTATTCTACAACATTATAAACTATTCTACACTATTCTACAGCAATATACACTGTTCTACACTATTGTACAGGATGATACATTATTTTACATCATTTCACACCATTGTACACTATCCTACAGCATAATACACTATTCTAAACTATTCTACAGCATTATGCACTGTTCTACACTATTCTACAGCATTATACACTGTTCTACACTATTCTACAGCATTATACACTGTTCTACACGATTCTACTGCTTATATACTATCTACACTATTCTACAGCATTATACACTATTTTGCTTTATTATACAGCATTTTAAACTATACTACACTAATCTACAACATTATACACTATTCTACAGCATTACACACTGTTCTACTCTATTCTACAGCATTCTACACTTTTCTACACTATTCTGCAGCATTGTACACTACAGCATTATACACTATTCTACAGCAGTATACACTATTCTACCGTATTCTACAGCATTATATACTATTCTACAACATTATACACTGTTTTACACTATTGTACAGCATTATACTCTATTCTACAACATTTCACAACATTCTACACTATTCTACAGCAGTATACCCTGTTCTGCACTATTCTAAAGCAATATACACTGCTCTACACTTTACTACAGAATTGTACACTGTTCTACACTACTCCACAGCATTATACACTATTCCACACTATTCTACTGCATTATGCACTATTATACAACATTTCGCAATATTATACACATCATTATACACTATTCTATGCTATTCTACAGCATTGTACACTGTAATACACTATTCTACAGCATTGTACACTGCTCTCCACTATTATACAGCATAATTCACTGTTCTACACTATTCTACAGCATTATACACTGCTTTACACTATTCTAAAGCATTATACATTTCTCTACAACATTTCACAACATTCTACACTATTCTACAGCATTATACACTGTTATACACTATTTTACAGCATTATACACTATTCTACCCTATTCTAGAGCATTATACACTGTTCTACACTATTCTACAGTATTATGCATTATTCTACAGAATTAGACACTGTTCCACACTATTCTGCAGCATTAAAACACTATTCTACACTATTCTACAGCATTATACACTATTCTACACTATTCTACAACATTATACACTGTTCTACAATATTCTTCAGCATTATACACTATTCTTCATTATTCTACAGCATTAGATACTGTTCTAGACTATTCTACATCATTATACACTATTCAAAACGAATCTACAGCATTATGCAGTGTTCTACACTATTCTACAACATTATACAATTTTCAGCACTATTCTACAACATTATACACTATTCTACATCATTATGCACTATTCTACATTATTCTACAGCATTACACATTATTCTACACTATTCTACAGCATAATACACTGTTGTACACTATTCTAAAGAATTATACACTGTTCCACACTATTCTGCAGCTTTAAAACACTATTCTACACTATTCTACAGCATTATACACTATTTTACACTATTTTACAGCATTATACACTGTTCTACAATATTCCTCAGCATTATACACTATTCTCCATTATTCTACAGCAATAGACACTGTTCTAGACTATTCTACACCATTATACACTATTCTACACAAATCTACAGCATTATACACTTTTCTGCACTATTCTACAACATTATACACTATTCTACACTATTCTACAGCATTACACACTGTTCTACACTATTGTACAGGATGATACATTATTTTACATCATTTCACACCATTGTACACTATCCTACAGCATTATACACTATTCTACAGCATTATGCACTATTCTACACTATTCTACAACATTATACACTGTTCTACACTATTCTACAGCATTATACACTGTTCTACACTATTCTACTGCTTATATACTATCTACACTATTCTACAGCATTATACACTATTCTGCTCTATTATACAGCATTTTACACTATACTACACTAATGTTCAACATTATACAATATTCTACAGCATTGCACACTGTTCTTCTCTATTCTACAGCATTCTACACTATTCTACACTATTCTGCAGCGTTATATACTATTCTACAACATTATACACTGTTCTACACTATTCTACAGCATTATACTCTATACTACAACATTTCACAACGTTCTACACTATTCTACAGCAGTATACCTTATTCTGCACTATTCTACAGCATTATCCACTGCTCTACACTTTAATACAGAATTGTACACTGTTCTACACTACTCCACAGCATTATACACTATTCCGCACTATTCTACTGCATTATGCACTATTCTACAACATTTCGCAACATTATACACATCATTATACACTATTCTACAGCATTATACTGTTCTACACTATTCTACAGTATTGTACACTGCTCTCCACTATTATACAGCATAATTCACTGTTCTACACTATTCTACAGCATTGTACACTGCTTTACACTATTCCAAATTTATTATACATTTCTCTACATTTCACAACATTCTACACTATTCTACAGCAGTATACACTATTCTACACTATTCTACAGCATTATACACTGTTCTACACTATTCTACAGCAGTATACATTATTCTACAGAATTATACACTGTTCCACACTATTCTGCAGCATTAAAACACTATTCTACACTATTCTACAGCATTATACACTATTCTACACTATTCTACAGCATTATACACTGTTCTACAATATTCTTCTGCATTACACAGTATTCTCCATTATTCTACAGCATTAGACACAGTTCTAGACTATTCTACACCATTATACAGTATTCTACACGAATCTACATCATTATACACTGTTCTACACTATTCTACAATATTGTACACTTTTCTGCACTATTCTACAACATTATACACTATTCTACAGCATTATACAATGTTCGAAACTATTGTACAGGATGATACATTATTTTACAACATTTCACACCACTGTACACTACCCTACAGCATTATATAATATTCTACACTATTCTACACCATTATACACTGTTCTACACTATTCTACAGCATTATACAATATTCCACTGCATGATACACTATTCTACAATTCTACAGCATTTCTATGCTATTCGTCCGCATTATACACTATTCTACAACATTATACACTATTGTACAGCATTTTACACTATTCTACACCATCATACAGCATTATACACTATTCTACACTATCCTACAGCATTATGCACTGTTCTCCATTATTGTACAATATTATACACTGTTCTACACTGTTCTACAGCATTATACACTGTTCTACACTATTCTACAGCTTATATACTATCGACACTATTCTACAGCATTATACACTATTCTACTCTATTATACAGCAATTTACACTATACTACACTACTCTACAGCATTATACACTATTCTACACTATGCTGCAGCATTGTACACTACTCTACAGCATTATGCACTATTGTAGACTATTCTACAGCATTAAACACTATTCTACAACATTATACACTGTTCTACACTATTGTACAGCATTATACACGATTGTACAACATTTCACAACATTCTACACTATTCTACAGCAGTATACCCTGTTCTGCACTATTCTACAGCATTATACACTGCTCTACACTTTACTACATAATTGTGCACTGTTCTACACTATTCCACAGCATTATACACTATTTGACACTGTTCTACTGCATTATGCACTATTCTACAACAATTCCCAACGTTATACACATCATTATACACTATTCTGTACTATTTTACAGCGTTATACACTGTAATACACTATTCTACAGCATTGTACACCATTCTACTATATTCTACAGTATCATACACTGCTCTCCACTATTCTACAGCATAATTCACTATTCTCCACTTTTCTACAGCATTATACCCTGCTTTACACTATTCTAAAACATTATACATTTTTCTACAACATTTCACAACATTCTACACTATTCTACAGCAGTATACACTATTCTACACTATTCTACAGCATTATACACTTTTCATCACTATTCTACAGCATTATACACTGATCTACACTAATCTATCAATCAATCAATCAATCAAATTTTATTTATAAAGCGCTTTTTACAACTGATGTCACAATGCAACTTTACAGGGTTAGCAATAACATACATAAAATCATTAATCCCTAATCCCCGGTGAGCAAGCCAACGACGACAGTGGCAAGGAAAAACTCCCTCAGAGCTGGAGGAAGAAACCCTGGGAGGAACCAGACTCACATGGGGGACCCATCCTCCTCTGGTCTGCTAATTCTAAGTGTGTGATTAATCATAATCACATGATCTTGTTGTAAAGTTCAGGGGAGCTGATATGGTGACAGTAGTGGGACAGGAATGATGTTGATAGTGGGTGCAATGATAACGGCCAGAAAGTCCATTGTAGGCAGTAGAGTAGGGTATCTGGAGCAGGCCACAGTAGCTGGTCGTTGGTGGGCATCTGATCCAGGGAAGCATCATGGAGAGAATAATAATCAGCCTTCCATCAACCTTGGACCGGAGCGGTGGGCAATCACTCACTCGCAAAGAGACAAAAAATTGAATTAGTTCTGTTTGGAATTATAGAGCACAAGGATTTTGAGACATATCAGAGTGTGGCTATTGACTCCAGCAGAACTATCTAAGACAGCCTACCTAAAAGGAGAGAGCCAGAAGGTAAACAGGCATGGGAGCTCCCCGAGACACTGGCATCCCTCTGCTCACCGTCAACAAACCTGAGTGAACGCGTGAGCAGCGGAATGACAGTCCCAGCATCTCAGTTCACTATAAATCCCTACGCCAGTGCACCCCTGGACCTACAACCTTTCTATAATGTAAAGTATTAATTACCAAAAGCTAAACTAAACAGATATGTTTTGAGCCTAGTCTTAAAGGTTGAGACTGTGACTGAGTCTCGAACATTGTCTGGGAGGTTATTCCAAAGATGAGGGGCCATATAAGAGAAGGCTCTTCCCCCTGCTGATGATTTCTGAATTCTGGGAACTATCAAGAAACCAGCACCCTGTGATCTAAGTAAATGAGATGGTTCATAATAGGAAATAAGGTCTTGTAAATACTCAGGGGCAAGACCATGTAGCGCAATAAAACAATTTTATATTCAATTCGGTATTTAACTGGAAGTCAGTGTAGTGCTGATAAAACTGGGCTAACATGGTCAAATTTTCTGGTTTTAGTAAGAACCCTGGCTGCTGCATTTTGAACTAATTGAAGTTTATGTAAGTTCCTGCTTGAGCATCCTGATAATAGTGCATTACAGTAATCTAACCTAGAAGTAATGAACGCATGTACCAGTTTTTCTGCATCCTGTAGGGATAAGGCATTTCTTAACTTGGAAATATTACGGAGATGTAGAAAAGCTGTTCTAGTAGTTTTAGTTATGTGTTGGTCAAATGATAAATCTGAGTCAATTATGACACCAAGATTTTTTGCTACTGAGTCAGGTGTAACAGTGAAGTTATCCAGATTTAAATTTAAGCCTGATAATTTATTTCTCATGGTTTTCGGGCCCAGGAGAAGGACCTCTGTTTTGTCACTATTTAAGAGAAGGAAGTTATATGACATCCATTTCACGTCTTTTACACAATCCTCCATTTTCTTTAATCTGATTCTGTCATCAGGTTTAGCTGATATATAAAGTTGTGTATCATGTGCATAACAGTGGAAATTAATATTATGTTTACTTATAACGTGGCCTAATGGAAGCATATAAAGTATGAATAATAGAGGTCCTAAGATAGATCCTTGTGGAATTCCACATCTCACTTTAGTACTGTTGGACGATACATCATTAACATTTACAAACTGGTAACGTTCTGTTAGATAAGATTTAAACCACAATAGGGCTGTTCCTGTGATTCCAACCATGTTCTCTAATCTTTTTAGTAGAATATTGTGGTCTATTGTATCAAAAGCTGCACTTACATCAAGTAAAACTAATAAAGATACGCAGCCTTGATCAGAGGCAAGAAGAAGATCATGTTCTACATGCAGTATACACTGATCTACACTATTCTACAGCATTATACACTATTCTACAACATTTCACAACATTCTACACTATTCTACAGCATTATACACTGTTCTACAGTATTCTACTGCATCATACACTATTCTACAATTCTACATCATTTCTACGCTATTCTTCCGCATTATACACTATTTTACAACATTATACACTATTGTACAGCATTTTACACTATTCTACACTATCATACTGCATTATACACTATTCTACACTATTCTACAGCATTATCCATTATTCTACACTATTCTACAGCATATTACACTGTTCTACACTATTCTACAGCATTATACACTGTTCTACACTATTTTACAGCATTATACACTATTCTACATTTCACAACATTCTACACTATTCTACAGCATTATACACTGTTCTACAGTATTCTACAGCATTATACACTGTTCTACACTATTCTACAGCATTATACATTATTCTACAGAATTATACACTGTTCCACACTATTCTGCAGCATTAAAACACTATTCTACACTATTCTACAGCATTATGCACTATTCTACAATATTATTCAGGATTATACACTATTCTCCATTATTCTACAGCATTAGACACTGTTCTAAACTATTCTACACAAATCTACAGCATTATACACTGTTCTACAACATTATACACTATTGCACAGCATTTTACACTATTCTACACTATCATACAGCATTATACACTATTCTACACTATTCTACAGCATTATGAACTGTTCTACACTCTTCTACAACATTATAGACTGTTCTACACTATTCTACAGCATTATACACTGTTCTACACTATCTAAACTATTCTACAGCATTATACACTATTCTACACTATTCTACAACTTATATACTATCTACACTATTCTACAGCATTATACACTATTCTACTCTATTATACAGCATTTTACACTATACTACACTTATCTACAGCAATATACACTACTCTACAGCATTACACACTGTTCTACTCTATTCTACACTTTTCTACACTATTCTGCAGCATTGTACACTACTCTACAGCATTATACACTATTCTACAACATTATACAATATTGTACAGTATTATACACTGTTCTACACTATTGTACAGCATTATACACTATTCTACAACATTTCACGACATTCTACACTATTCTACAGCAGTATACCCTGTTCTGCACTATTCTACAGCATTATACACTGTTATACACCATTGTACAGCATTATACACTATTCCGCACTATTCTACAGCATTATACACCATTCTACAACATTTACCAACATTATATACATCATTATACACTATTCTACACTATTCTACAACATTATACACTGCTCTACACTATTCTAAAGCATTATAATTTTTTTTACATTTCACAACATTCTACACTATTCTACAGCATTATACAATGTAGTCCACTATTCTATAGCATTATACACTGTTTTTTACTCTTCTACAGCATTATACACTATTCTGCACTTTCTACAGCATTATACACTGTTCTACACTATTCTACAGCATTATACACTGTTCTACACTATTCTACAGCATTATACACTGTTCTACACTATTCTACAGCATTATACACTATCTACACTATTCTTCAGCATTATACACAGCATTATTGTACAGCATTTCTACACTATTCTAAAGGCCTATACAGTATTCTACAACATTATACACTATTGCACAGGATATTACACTATTTTGCACTATTCTCCAGCATTATACACTGTTCTGCACTATTCTACAGCATTATACAATATTCTACTGCATTATACACTATTCCACAATTCTACAGCATTTCTACACTATTCTACAGTCATATACAATATTCTACAGCATTTTACACTATTCTACACTATTCTAAAGCATTATCCACTATTCTACAACATTATGCACTATTCTACACTATTCTACAGCATTATGCACTATTCTACAACATTATGTACTATTCAACAGCATTGTACACTATTCAACAGCATTATACACTATTCTACACTAAACTACAACATTATACACTATTCTACAGCATTTTGCACTATTCCTCACTATTCTACAGCATTATACAATACACAGCATTATACACTATTCTTCAATATTCTACAATATTCTACAATATTCTACAGCATTATACACTATTCAACAGCATTATATAGCATTCACCAGCATTCTACACTATTCTATACTTTTCTACAGCATTCTACACTATTTTACAATATTCTACAGCATGATACACTACACTATATTACAGTTTTATATACTTTTTTCTAGACTATTCTACACTATTTTACACTATTCTACTGTACACTATTTAACATTTACAGTGTTCTACAGCATTCTACAATATTCTTTTCTATTCTACATTATTTTTCACTATTCTACAGTATTCTACAGCATTATCCACTGTTCTACACTATTCTACAGCATTATACATTATTCTACAGAATTATACACTGTTCCACACTATTCTGCAGCATTAAAACACTATTCTACACTATTCTACAGCATTATACACTATTCTACACTATTCTACAGCGTTATACCCTGTTCTACAATATTCTTCTGCATTACACAGTATTCTCCATTATTCTACAGCATTAGACACTGCCCTAGACTATTCTACACCATTATACACTGTTCTACAACATTATACACTATTGTACAGCATTTTACACTATTCTACACTATCATACAGCATTATACACTATTCTACACTATTCTACAGCTTTATGCACTGTCCTACACTCTTCTACAACATTATAGACTGTTCTACACTATTCTACAGCATTATGCACTGATCTACACTATCTAAACTATTCTACAGCATTGTACACTATTCTACACTATTCTACAACTTATATACTATCTACACTATTCTACAGCATTATACACTATTCTACTCTATTATACAGCATTTTACACTATACTACACTTATCTACAGCAATATACACTATTCTACAGCATTACACACTGTTCTATTCTATTCTACACTTTTCTACACTATTCTGCAGCATTGTACACTACTCTACAGCATTATACACTATTCTAAACTATTCTACAACATTATACACTATTGTACAATATTATACACTGTTCTACACTATTGTACAGCATTATACACTATTCTACAGCAGTATACCCTGTTCTGCACTATTCTACAGCATTATACACTGTTCTACACCATTCTACAGCATTATACACTATTCTGCACTATTCTACAGCATTATACACTATTCTACAACATTTACCAACATTATATACATCATTATACACTATTCTACACTATTCTACAGCATTATACAATGTTCTACACTATTCTACAGCATTATACACTGCTCTACACTATTCTAAAGCATTATAATTTTTTTACAACATTTCACAACATTCTACACTATTCTACAGCATTATACACTGTAGTCCACTATTCTATAGCATTATACACTGTTTGTTACTCTTCTAGAGCATTATACACTATTCTGCACTTTTATACAGCATTATACACTGTTCTACACTATTCTACAGCATCTTGTCACATATTAAGACATCTTATCACATCTTGTCACATATTACGACATCTTATCACATCTTGTCACATATTACGACAT
>BRDA01026803.1:0-12572 GCA_036984385.1 Crenuchus spilurus | reverse complement strand
TTTATTGAGGTTGTTTATGGACTAAAAAAAGCCTAGCTCTGCTGACCATTGAGAGGACACTAGTCAAGTCCCTGGAAAAGACGCTTTGTTGGTACAACAGGGTCACAGATCATTTTCTTGAAAAGGAATGGCGGGTAGAATTTACGTAGAAATAAACCGACACATTTTATGATGTAGCCCGAAATTGAGCTTCCCCTCCTTGAAAGACCAGCATCCGCCACTGAGAGATATATATATACAGTACCAGTCAAAAGAGTGGATACAGCTCTTCACAGAGTGACACAATCTTGTGGGCAAACCTTTAGTTTTTGTCTTATAGTAATGAATACGTTCCTGGAGAGTTCTGAAGTACCTCTCCTGTGTCTGTGTACTGGTCTGAAAAGACAAACAATATTCTCATTAAAAAAACAAAACCATTCAAAGACTTTCTTTAAAAGAACTCCTTCAGAATTTCTCAACCTCATCTTTATCTTTAGTGTATAGTCTGTAAGCATAGACAATTATACAGTATTCTTACATTGTAAATTAATACTGAAGTCATTAAGACTATGAAGGAACCCATAAGGAATAATGTAGTAAACTTAAAAGTGTTAAACAAACCAAAACATGTTTTAGATTTTAGATTCTTCAAAATAGACACACAACTGATGTCTCAAACACAGTAAGAGGGCAAGAAATACAAATAATGAGCTCTTGACAAGGCACAACTGTTAACTGAAAGCCATTCCAGGTGACTACCTCATAAAGCTAACTGAGAAAATGCCAAGAAAGCTGGCATCTAAGTAAGAGGTGCGTACTGTGAAGAATGTAAAATATAAAACATTTTCTGGTTAGTTTAACACTTTTTTGTTTACTAAATAACTCCATATGTATTTCTTCATAGTTTGGATGACTTTAGTATTACATTTTTAAATAATGAAAAAAACACTGAATGAGAAGATGTGTCCAAACTTGTGATGAGCACTGTAAATATTAACGTTATAATGGATATTTAGCTTTTTCCCACATAACTGTGTTGTTTTCTCATAATTATGTAAAATGTGTGCATGTGTGTGAACTTTTGCAATTTTCTTTAATGTAACCAAAGTACATACACTGAAAAAAAGAAAGAAAATCAAAAGATCCTGGCAGATGGAACTGGCCTGATTCTTGGAAATTACTTATTGTGATATGTGGTCCAGATCTGTATGCCGGTTGTGGTCCAGGTTTGGGCCATGCCAGTAGTGCTGGCTATATTTTGGCATAAGTGTAATATATGTAAGTACCCTCATAATTTTATAATTAAGATAAAGTGGATGAGTCAGGTGTCAGTATGCAGAAATGGTGGTCGATGCAAGTATCAGTCAAAATTTTTTGCCTTTAACCTCATCTCTGTGTGCTCTGTCTTCACACCAGAAATGACCTAGACCACACACACACACACACACACACACACACACACACACACACACCCATATATATATATATATATATAAGGTGACCACTGCTTCTTCCTTTTGCAGAAACTCAAAACAATGTAAACTATGTAGAGTAATACAATTATATGCTCCAGGAAATAGATATACATTTTGCAGTGCTATAATAAGAGACAAGAGAAATGGCATGCAATGGAAATTAATCATGATGGAAAAACAAATAGGTCAAGAAGAGGAAGAACTTCGTGAGAAACTATTCAGTGTTTATTTTTTCCAAATTCAGTCATTTTTAATGTTGGCCAAGTCAAACAAAAGTAAAAATATTCAGAATACTAAACACACAAGCCAGTTATACTTTCTTCTTATTTAGACCTAATCAGGTATGTATAAATGTATGTGTATGCATAGACAGGAGCAGAAACACACTCACACATACGCTTCCTGTGTGAAAGTGTCTAGTGACGTTGTGGCTCTTCAGTTTGTGGCACCTCAGCTTTTTCACAATGTTGGTTCCAGAAGCTTTCTGTGAGTGACTGTGTGTGTTTTTTTTAAAACTCAGTCTTTTCTGAACTTGCAGTGTTTAGGTCTGGCTGTTGTTTTCAGGACTTTTGAGACTGAATCTCACATTGGCAGTTCTTGCAGAGTCGCAGAGGTGTGCAGGGGGGCCCTGGCTACTTCATCCTTGAATTCAGCGGGGCTCTTGGGGCTCTCCATCTATCATGGCCCCATCAGCAGGCAGACGTGTGAAGCGCTCCTGGGCGGGATGGGCAAAGATGGATCATATCTCATAAGAGACAGTGAAACCATTCAAGGAGCTTTGTGTCTCTGTGTTTAGTAAGTACTGCCTTTCTTTTCTTGTCTGACTCTGATATCCTACATTTGGAAAAGTAAATACATGGTTTTATACCTGAACTACCTCACGTGTATATGTCATTACCGGTCAAAAGTTTTAGAACAGTTTTAAAATGTTTCTGGTGTTTACCTAGTTGGTCAGGGATTCATCTTGCAGCAAGATAATGACCCAAAACATAAGTCCAAGCTCTGCCTGAACTACCTCAGGATAAAAGAATGTGGTTGAAGCTTGAAAACATGGAGTGGCAGCACAGTCTCCAGACTTAAACCCCATCCAGCTGATTTGTGATGAAGTGAAAAACAAAGCAAACCTACAAGTGCCAACATTTATGTGAACTTCTGCAGCAGATTTGTGAAGAACTGTCTGAAGAATATTTGATGTCTATTGTAGAAAGAATGTCACGAGTGTGTTCAGCTGTTATATCTGACAAAGGTGCTGCTTTGTGTCCAAAGTTTAGACACATTTTGGTCTATAAACAGATTCCATGATGTCTTATTTAACTACTATGCTTTTATTTCAGATGCAATGAGACATTAAGCTCAATAAATTTTAATACAAAACTGGAAAAACTAGATATCTCAAATCATTGTTTATTTTTGTTTATTCTGTAGTTCAAAAAATGTATTTCAGGATACACAACTGCCTATATAATCTCCTGAGCAAAAAATGAGCAGAATTGCTAATCTTAAATCTTAAGTATTCTTTTAAGAAAGTATTTCCTAATTGCTAATTCATGTTTTCGGAAAGTTATTACACTAAATAGATACATATACACTGCATGAGACATTGTTTTAAGTTTAGCACATTTTGTACATTTTTTTCCATAATGGAGTACATGCAGGGTGTTGTAGTTCAAAATCAACCCCAGAAAAAAAAACTAATTTAATTATTAAACTTTAAAAAAAAAAAAGGATCATACCACAAACAGCAAAAGTTTAAACTTTTAATGATTCTAACAAACACAATTGTCAAAAAATGAACAAAAATTAAGAATCTGCGCTCGGGAGAGTTGGGCCACCATCTGCTTATCACTGCTTGTTGCTGCAATGAAAAGTTAACACACACAAACACACATATATAATCATGCACATGAAGATACAATTCTGAAATGATCATATAATAATTATAATTTCATGAAGATAATCACAAAACCGAAAACAAGCTCCTAAATAAAGCCAGAAGTAACATATTTCTGTAGTAGAAATCTACAATATCTAGTCTTGTTAATAATATTTTAATAGCTTTTATTTTAATAGCTTAAAAGCTTTTTTGCCATTTTGGATTTGGCTCATTTATTTGCCCAGGAATGTATATTATAACTGAAATACATTTTGACGCAACATCAAAATTGGTACAAGGATGTTCAGTTCTAGCCCTGAAGGACAGCATAGTTGTGTGCAAATGTTTGGGTACCCCTGGTTAAATGACTTTGGCACCATTTAACGCATCCTTAATCTTTTATTTAGCAAGTTCAATTTAGTTTTGAAAGATGTGAACATACAATGTAGTTTGTGCTGTTTATTATTTATTTTAATGTATTATTATACCAATCTGTTCATTTCAAAATGAAATAAAAAAGGATTGTGGTTTTTTTAAATAAGTCACTTCTTCTGCTTTTGTTTTTACTCACTTCTCAGACAAAAGGTTTACAGAACAGTAATGGTCAGATGTGTTTGTTGCAATCACAAAACGTATTAAAATATTTCTCAGAAGACAGCATACTGTAGTTCTCTATCTCTCACTTCTGCTTCTATTGAGGAACTTGTT
The DNA here is from genome assembly GCA_036984385.1 of Crenuchus spilurus. Taxonomy (NCBI): domain Eukaryota; kingdom Metazoa; phylum Chordata; class Actinopteri; order Characiformes; family Crenuchidae; genus Crenuchus; species Crenuchus spilurus. Next base: position 8,537 of record BRDA01026803.1, on the reverse strand, counting down.
TTTAGACTTTTTGATGAACTGCAGATTAACAATTAACCACTAATCTAAAAATAAAAAACAGGCCAGAAGATATTTTTTGGAAAAAATTCAACACCCTGACATTTATATTAAACATTTCAATTGTTTCAGGATTTTATCTTTGTGTACAAGAAGACTATGTATCCATATTTACAGTTTTTCCCCAACAGTTAACTACTGCAATGAGCACTGATGAGCAAATGGTGGCTGAGCTCTCAGTAGTACATGTTCTTATCTCTTGCTAATTGTTTGAACAATGATTTCTTGTTGGAGCATTAAAAGTTACAATTTCTGCAATTTTGAAGTTCACGCTTTTTGTACAGCAATGTACTATTACAGGTGGGAAATGCGATATATCATTATTGTGTTCAGTTGTGTCACAATATGCTTTACTGAGCATCAGGGACATCTCTACATTAGGGGCCAGTGGGGCCCGGCCCTACCAGAAGTCGCTGTGGAGCAGTGTGTGACATAATCAATAATTTTGTTTACATTTATTTTATTTAAATATTATTTTCTAACATTGTTGTGTATTTGACTTATGAAACTGGCAGTAGTTCCCTATACATGTAAAATATTCCTGTACATGTTGCGTAAAGTCAGTACTTTCAGCAGACATTTAGTTAGTGAGTATGGGGCCAGCCCGTCATCCTCCATTTAAACAAGTGAACAGTAGAAAACACTGCGCATGTACAACACGCTTTCAATAATGAGCTGCAGGGCATGCTTATACTGGCCCCATGCTGGGAGCAGCTAAAAAAAATAAGATTTGCGTATGCAAGGTTATGTGAATATTGTTTATGGTGTCAGGCTTGCTATGCAACTTGCTGCTTAGAAACATCACACTGATCACACTTAACTGTTCACTGCTGCTAGCAAGACAATATAATGAATCACATCAACGATTTAATCAAAGTTAACAGATAACACACAGACAGTCATCTTACCTCAATAAAAGGTTTATGTTCTTTATTCATGACTGGAATTGATTGTAGTTAATTTCCTTTGGTCACAATATCCAAAGTAAAGGCAAAGGAATACCACCGCTAAATAAGTCTCCCGACAGGGGATGCATCTCATGGCAAGTGTGCTGAATTTCTCAAACACTGGATTATGCTTTTTGGAATTTCATTGTTGAGGTGCTTTTGTGGCTGAAATAACTGAGTGAGTAGGTTTATGTGTAGTTTCAGTGACGAGTCTGATGCTGCCCACAGATTTTATTGTGCCCTACCTGGCTTTCTATTGTAGAGATGCCATTGCTGAGCATACCATGTTTATCCACTGCATATATATTTAAGAGACAGCATAGTCCTTTTTAGTCGGATGTGATATAGTACAATTTATGAAAATAACAGTTCTCATGTTTCAAAAAGTGTTGCATGCATCTCTGATCACACTGGGCAGTTCCTTCAGTGACCGGCTGCTTCACTCAAAGTGTATGAAGGAACATTATCGCAGGTCCTTCCTTCCTTCCTGCTGTGGTTAGACTTTACAACCAACACTGCTCCAAGCAGACCACTTTTTTTTTTTTTATTTCTAGGTTTTTGCCAATTTTATCCCCTTCCCAATGTAGTGGTAGCTAATTAACTCATCCCCTCCGTTAGGCCTCTCCCCATCACTTTGCAATGTCCCTGACTCTAGGAGGATGCAGGCAAGCACAAGCCTCCTCCGTTGCTTGTGATGCAGCCACCGCCTCTTTTTTCTAACCACCGTTGATACACCGTCACTGGAGAGCCTAACGCGCTCGGAGGAAGGCACACAGGGTCCCCAGCTCTGATTGGACCAATCAGTAGACGCCTGAGCCAGCCGACATTGCAATGTGAAGGTGATAGGGAGAGTGAGAGCACCATCTACCCGCCCAGAGAGAGCACTGCCAATTCTAACTACACTGATGTAAATGTCCAACAGAATATTTTTTTTAAGAATATACAGTACCTGTCAAAATTTTGGACACACCTTCTCATTAGTTTTTATTTTTTCCTATATTGTAAATGAATACTGATGTCATACAAACTATGAAGGAACACATAAGGAATCATGTAGTAAACTTAAAAGTGTTAAACAAACCAAAATATGTTTTAGATTTTAGATTCTTCAAAGCAGACACACAACTGATGTCTCAAACACATTAAGAGGACAAGAAATGAACTCTTGACATTAAGAGAGATTAAGATGAACCAATCTGACAATGTGATTTTCACACAACCGAATTTGACCTACACATTTAGCCCATTCGTGCAGTGAAACACACACACACACACACACTAGTGAACACACTAGGCTGTGAGAATTTGTGCCCGAAATGGTGGGCAGCACTTATCCACCGGCGCCGAGGGAGCAGTTTGCTCACTTCTGTTATGTCCTGTCTGGGGATCACAAAACCAGATCCTTACCACTAGGCCATGGCTGACCCCGACATGGCACAGCTGTTAACTGAAAGTCATTCCAGGTGACTACCTCATAAATCTGACTGAGAAAATGCCAAGAAAGCTGTCATCTAAACAAGAGGTGCCTACTTTGAGGAATGTAAAATATAAAACATGTTGTTTTGTTTAACACTTGTTTGTTTACTAAATAACTCCAGATGTGTTTCTTCAGTTTTGATGACTTTAAGATTAATCTACAATACAGATATTTTTACATAATGTCCATAAGGTATGTCCAAACTTTTGACTGGTACTACTATATCTATATATCTATATATATATATCCCTCCATCCATCCATTATCACACCTGCTTAATCCTTATCAGGGTCACGTTTAGTCCCCTACCCCCTCACTGGGCGCAGGGCAGGGCATTACACTATTCAACCAAGCTCAGGACAGGGCGCCAATCCATCGCTGGGTGCACACACACACACATACTGTCAATTTAGGGTACCCAATCTACCTGACCTCCATGTTTTTGGACTGTGGGAGGAAACCAGAGACCCCGGAGGAAACCCACGTAAACATGAGGAGAACATGGAAACTCTGCTCAGATGAGGACTCAAACTCAAGACCTCAGCACTGAGAAACGCACGTGCTAATGTGTTGCCAAGCTCTAGTTAAAGCTAGAATAAAATGATACATGTTATTCACATGCTACCTCACATTATGTGTGTCTAATAGATGGCATTGACTTGATTTGTCTCTGTGATTACAGCAAAAATAGAATCGTGTACACCTACAGGATCCATCAGACTCATGCAGGAAGTTATACATTACAGGTGAGATTACTCTGTTTTGCAACACAGTTGTGCCACATGCAATTGTAAGTCTGTATCTTAACTGTTATTGGGATCAAACCTTGAAAACACCGTCAGGGTATATGTATATGTCCCCTTTATGTATGTAAATAATAGCATTTTTATTCAACATGAGTGATAAAGATATTCACAATAATAAGTTCACAGCAATCACATCTTGTGGGCCACTAGTAAATGCTGGAAGTGGCCAAGGATCAGGCTAAATCATTGGTACTATCGGAGAAATCTTTGTACTCCATGTTGATCATTTCCCTAGCGTGTACAACGAGAAGTAAAAATACAACTTCTGAGAATTTGAATTTGAAGTTCTTTAGTGTGTTTGAGGTGAGGTGCATTGTACAGAAACCTACTCTGATTTCTTTACAGTGATGGTGACCAGGCGTTGCAATGTCTACAACCCAAATATAGCCATTCTACTGTATTTCTTATCTATGTTTGAGTCTGATATTTTCTTTATATTTTTGAGTTTGAGTATGTTTTCTTTACGGGCTATTTTGACTAATACCACATTGATGTACCTCTGACCATGAAGATATTTTGTGAACTGTGTTTTGGACTTGGAATGTATTCACTATGCACTAATATATATTTAGTGTAATAACTTTCTATACTCAGTTAGTGTGGATCTGCAACGGTGAAGTAGTTTCTTTTTCTTGGTTACAGAACACGCGGAGATACACATAGAAACAAATAATTATGCAGCCTTTCCTTCCTATTTTGCTTTGAGTTCATGGTTTTTCTGTTCTTTTGTAAGTGATTTGTAAATTCCAGTACCAGTCAAGCATTTGGACACACCTTCTGGACATTCGGAGGTTTTTCATAATACTAAAGTCATCCAAACTATGAAGAAATACATATGGAATTGTTTAACAAACAAAACAGTATTAAACAATCCAGAATATGTTATATATTTTACATTCTTCAAAGTAGGCACCTCTTGCGTAGATGACAGCTTTCTTGGCATTTTCTCAGTCAACTTTATGAGGTAGTCACCTGGAATGGCTTTCAGTTAACAGCTGTGTCTTGTCAAGAGTTCATGACTTGCATTTCTTGCCTCTTAATGTGTTTAAGACATCAGTTGTGTGTCTGCTTTGAAGAATCTAAAATCTAAAACATATTTTGGTTTGTTTAACACATTTAAGTTTACTACATGATTCCTTATGTGTTCCTATATAGTCTGGATGACTTCAGTATTAATCTACAATGTAAGAAAAAAAAGACATTCAATGAGAAGCTGTATCCAAACCTTTGACTGGTATTGTATAATTGTTTATGATTACAGACTACATGCTACAGATAAAGATAAGGTTGAGAAATTCTGAAGGAGTTCTTTTAAAGAAAGTCTTTAAATGGTTTTGTTTTTTTTTTTGTTTTTTTATGAGAATATTGTTTGTTTTTTTTTCAGACCAGTTCAGGAACACAGGAGAGGTACTTCAGAACTCTCCAGGAACTTATCCGTCACTATAAGAAGAGAAATAAAGGTTTGTCCACAAGATTGCGTCACTCTGTGAAAAGGAAAGACAATCTGGAGCTGCCTACTCCTGTTAAATGTGATGTGAGCCCTGATTATGAAAGTGAGTGAAACACTTCTTATATTCTACAGAAATTCACATTTGAGGGGGAAAATGAATTAACAAAGAAATGCAATGATTAATAGTACTGATTGAGAGTTATTTAGCATAAAACCTCTCCAGGCAAGTAATCCTCTCTCTTCTCTCTCTTTCTTTCTCTCATTCTCAGATGTTGACTCATCTGATTATGTGGTTGTGCTACCGGATTGATTCAGCAGAAGCATGTGGACCAGTGAATATGTACAGACTGTATGTGCCAGGGACAATCTGGTACACACTTTAGATTAATGAAGGGTTTTAATAATAATACTAACTGTATACATGTAAATACAATTGAACGTTTCATGTCTTAAGTTTATTTAGCTTTGCATAAGCTTCTCTGGACATGTTGAAGTTCAGAAACAGTATAAAGCCTTTTTTTTTTTGATTGAATAGTGTCCTGGACCACATGCAGCACAGAAATATTAATATGGGTTGAGCCATCACCAACAGATTTGATTAACCACACTGAATCAGCAGTGTCAAATTCTCTCAATAATTTGAACAAAATGTAAGTGAAGAACATGATGGCTAGGTCCATGTTATTGCATAATTTTCTAATGAGACTGTATTTTTGGGCAAATAATGGGCCAAATCTAAAAATATTACGAGCATCAATGACTTGATTTAGTGGTCCTAACAACAAAATATTGGTCAGAAAATAAGCAAGAAGTGAGGAAATACTTTCCTGAGACTTGACCCATCATGTGCTTGTGAAAGCTCACTGCTGCAGTGAGCTGAACAGGGAAATTCAAGAAAATTCTTCTTGTACACAAAGAAAAAAATCCCATTTGTACATAATTTTCCACAATGTGTTCATAATTTTTCTAAATATTTCCTGTCCTTTTCTTTTTGTAAAAATAAATGGTTAGTTGGTAATCTGCCATATCTGATACAGCTCATCAGAAACCTGAAATCAAACTCCTGAGTGAGATATGGGGATTGGGGCTTTGGGCACTGCTTGTGCGTAGATTTTGGTGCTATGCCTCTGTGGGTGAGGAATATTTTAGTAGCTAATAATTTGCAGTTTTGTAGAGCTAGATGCAGGTTTTGTATTTAGTTATTTGTTCTATTTTAAAACCTTGACTTTTATAACATTAAACATAAAAAGTGTATTAAAAGTTGAGTTCCACTGATGCTTCAATTGATTTAAACCTGTTCAAAATGCATCCAGACCCTAATAAATAATTCAGTGAATAGAATTTCACAGACTCACAAATAGCTAGTTAAACCACACATCATCTATATGTTTTAAATGGTTTATATGTGTATTAATAATGGGTTTTATTTAGCTACAATATTGTCTTACAGGGTTCCTACACATGTTCCATTTCAAAATTCCATTCTTTTCCAGACTCAGATTTCCAGACTTTTTGATTGATTGTTTAGACCATTACTGTTACGTTTGTATTCTTTTTTATAAATAAGTAAAATAAAAAAGTTTCACACCATCTTTCCAGCTTTATTTGTTAACTGTGACTATAGAAATTGCAATGAACACCTGTATACTTGGTTATTTGCAATGCTGTGCATGTTTGCAATTAAATGATATTGCCATTCTAAGGGCTTGAGGTTCATGGCAATACTGGTATACTTGAGTATTGCAGTATGTTGTGTGAGTTTTGAAAAACATGTTGAGAAATTCTGAATTTGTAAAGGTTTGCGGCAGAAAATGGTCTATTTTGTGCTGTGATTAAAAACCCCCAGTCGGTCATGTTAACAGCATTGTAATACAGGGTGTGCCATGGACTGGAGTACTGCAAATCATGGCAACGGTATTGGAGGGGGGCTATTTTTCTGTGGCCCACCTTGTATATCACATGTACTATAGTTAGGTTCTGATATATATATATATACACTGTGTTGTAGATGTGCAGAGACAGCTCTATGTAGGAGTGTGCGTTATATATATATATATATATATATATATATATATATATATATATATATATATATTTTCTCTGTAGTTTATATTTTAGAAAACAATAGGAACAGTATTCTGGATCCACAGCTGATTTTCCATTAATCAAGCTTTGAATGTCTGGTTTCTATAGCAGCCAATGTTTAAAATTAACCTTAAACCTCAGTGGTTTACATTAAAATAGCTCAACATAACTCACAGCCTGCTCAAACTGCAGCCATATCTTCAAAAGGCTTGCACAGATTTCACTGTATAAATATACTGGACTGTAAAACAGTATTGTCTGCAGTAATGAATGTTTATACAGTCTACTCAGACATGTTTATGACTAACAGTGAATATTGTTTCAAAATACTCTGTAAATCCTATTATTATTGTTGTTGTTGTTGTTGTTGATGTTCTGAGGCTTGTTAAAGCTTGCAAAATGCAACAATCTGCAGTGCAGGTTCTCATCAGAAGGCTTATTTTAATAAAGTTGGTTATTACATGCATTATTTTGCTTCAGGCACTATGCATTTATATTCATGCTTATGATATAATGAAAATGTGAGAAGTTTTGTTAATGTTAAATAATGACTTTAAACCTCTGTACTAGTGTATCTCCAAAAATTAGAGTATTGTGAAAAAGTACTGTACATTTGTGTTCATCATTTAAATCAAAAAGGTAACCAGTGATTTTATATTAATTACAAGTAACTTTGCATATTTCAAGCTTTATTGTTTTAACGTTGATACTGTTTGAATAGTAATTTAGTCAAAATGAAATATTCGAATTATTCTAAAATATTGTGGACTTCTGGATTTACCATTTTGATATTTTTTCCACAATTTTCTATTTTTTGACACTGTATGTACTTTTTAAAAAGCATATAAAAGAGGAGACACCTAATTCTAGCTTTACCTCTCCACAGCTTCCTCTACTATTGTGTTAAACCACAGCTTCCTCTACTGTTGTGTTTTTATTTTTTGCAGTGTGAAGCCTCAAGCAAAGCTGAAATGCAATGTCAACTCTTTGAAGAGAGTAAATTCTTTTGACTGATAAAGTAATGTAAAGTAACAAATTAATAACAAAAAATGGCATTTCATAATATATATACAGGGGTTAGACAATGAAACTGAAACAGCTGTCATGTTAGTGTGGGAGGTTTCATGGCTAAATTGGACCAGTCTGGTAGCCAATCTTCATTAATGTCACATTGCACCAGTAAGAGCAGAGTGTGAAGGTTCAGTTAGCAGGTAAGAACACAGTTATATAGTATATTACAATGCACACAACATTATGGTGACATACCAGAGTTCAAAAGAGGACAAATTGTTGGTGCAGGTCTTGCTGGCGCATCTGTGACCAAGACAGCAAGTCTTTTTGTCTAAATATTATTGAGCCATTTTGGGGTGTTTTGGAGGAGCGAGTCAGGAAACGGTTTCTTCCACCAGCATCACGTAGTGACCTGGCCACTATCCTGCAAGAAGAATGGCTTAAAATCCCTCTGACCGCAGGACTTGTATATGTCATTCCCAAGATGAATTGACGCTGTATTGGCTGCAAAAGGAGGCCCTACACCATACTAATAAATTATTGTGATCTAAAACCAGGTGTTAAGTTTCGTTGTTTAACCCCTGTATATAGCAGCATACATCACTGTCAAAAAAATCTCCAAAATGGTAACTTTACAGGTTAGCACCAAAACAAAGTTAATAAAAAGTTTTCTTTATGTACTGAAGTTAGCATTTTGGAAAATG
>BRDA01026801.1:0-16183 GCA_036984385.1 Crenuchus spilurus | reverse complement strand
AAGAAGAAATCTGAGGCTGCTGTTCTGAGAATGAGCTACCAAAGCTTTTTCTGAATAAATCAATAAAGATCTATTTATGGAAAGCTGTGATGAAGGCAGTTTTGTCTTTAATTATATTTAACAATATAACATTTGACCACTTTTAATTGATTTTTCTAACTTTAATACACTAAAGTTAAGGCTATATACCTAAATTTCTAGTAAGTGGCCCAGCCCCTCCTATATTTTTATGTATGTGGCCCTCAGTGCAAAAAGTTTGGACACCCCTGATGTACACTAACAAATTGCTGTAAATTAAAGGCCAGTTTTCAACAGTATTATCCTGTTATACACATAAAAACAGCACTGTACCATAAAACAACTTGTGGCATTAAATTATCAGCCAGTTTTGGCAGTATTTTCCAGTTATTGCTAAAAACAACTCTTATAGCTTACAGGAAATAGCTATTTCCATTTTGGAACACCCTGAAATGGAACTGGTACGGCTGTAGCTTGTGACAGTTCTTGATTTTTATTCATCATTATTTATTATATTAGTGCATGGCACAATTTGTTTCTATGGTTATATTTAAAGTGGCTCATCTAAAGATTTATGAGATTTTGTTTTAAAAAGGTTGTATATCATTGTTTATCACAATCTTAACATTGCAATCCCTTAAACTTGCTTTCTCTCTAAGGCAACACTAGACATTTTTTATATCTATTTATTGATTACTTTCTCAACTGCTAACTGCTGGTTTTTGCTCCACCTTGGATATTCAGTACATTGCTCTGTTATGCTAAGCCCAGTATACAGGCCGCACATCAGATATACAAAACCGGTTATGAAAACTTGCCAGCAGGAGCCATCACTGCTTTCCTTACATGCATATACAACATATGGCAACTTTACCAACTTGGAGTACACAATATCAGTGACCAGCTACATTGGCAAATACATCAAACAACTATACCAGAAGCTGTTGATGACGGCAGAGGTGCTCCACCTTCAAATCAGCTTCCAGAGTAGCAGTGACACACAGCACATGTGGCAGGGCATCCAGGCCATCAACTACAAGACTAATTCACCTGTCTGTGACAGTAAGGCCTCTTTTCCAGATGTGCTGATCAACTTCTATGCTCAGTTTGAGGCACAGAACAATGTGGTGGCAAGGAAAACCATACCTCCTTCCAATGACCAGGTGCTCTGTCTAACCACAGCAAACGTGAGGAAAACTTTAAGCAGAGTCAACCCACGTAAAGCTGATGAACAGGGCAACATTCCTGGCAGAGTGCTCAGAGCAGCCGGCAGACGACTTCAACATCTCTCTGAGCAGCTCCATCATTCCAACATGCTTCAAGATGACCATCATCATGTCAGTGCCAAAGAAATCATTAGTGTTCTGTTTTAATGATTACCATCCCATCACACTCGTGCCCATTGTCATGAAGTGCTTCAAGAAACTAGTCATGAGGCTCATTAAGACCCTGCTGTCCCCCTCAATGGATCCACTGCAGTTTGCGTATGGTCCCAACCCCTCTACAGACAACAGCATAGCCACCACCATTCACCTTGCACTCACTCACCTGGACAAGAAGGACACATGTTAGAATGCTGTTAATAGATTTCAGCTTGGCATTCAACTCCATCATTCCTCAGCACTTCATCAGAAAGCTGAGCTGGAACACCTCTCTCTGAAACTGGGATCCAGGACTTCCTGACTGGGAGACTTTAGTCTATCCAAATCAGAACAATCAACCTCCAGTGCCACCACATTGAGCACTGCAGCTCTCTCCCTGCATTCTCAGTCCACTGCTGTTCACCCTACTGACTCATGACTGTGCAGCAATGCATAGATCCAATCATATCACGAAGCTCCCAGATGACATGACTGATGGGTTTCATCAATTCAACTAATGAATCAGCTTACAGAGAGGAGGTAGAATGATTAACGGACTGGTGCAAAGTCAATAACCTGTCTCTGAAATGTTGATAAAACTAAAGAGATGGTTGCTGACTTTGAAAGAACACAGAGAGACCACTCTCCACTAATCCACTTTGATTGTTGCCCAATGGAGATTGTTAGGAGCATCAAATTCCTTGGTGTTCAGCTAGTGGAGAATCTTACCTGGTCCCTCAACATCAGCTCCATAAGTAAGAAAGTCCAACAGCATGTCTACTTTCTGAGAAGACTAAGAAAAGCTCACCTGCCACCTCCCATCCTCACCACCATTTACAGAGGAACTATAAAGTTCATCCTGAGCAACTGCATTGCTGCCTGGTTTGGGAATTGCACTACATCTGACCACAAGACTCTCCAGAGTATAGTAAGGATGGCTGAGAAGATCATAAGGGTCTCTCTCTCATCTCTTATTGATATTTACAACAAGTGCTGCATCCAGAAAGCTCAGAATTGTGGAGGACCCATCACATTTTCTCTTCACATTGCTGCTTTCTGTTAGAAGATTTTGCAGCATTCTGACCCTCACTGTTAGAATGTCCAACAGTTTTCTCCAACAGGCTGTTAGACTCCTTAACACACACAGGCTCTCGGGGATTAAATATCACTGCACCTTTGCACAGCACTGTATACTGTCCCAATCATTATAATTTCCACAACTGCACATTGCATATAACACTCGCTGCAAGTGGGAATCTTGCTTCCCTTTAGAGAATCACTCAGAACCATGTACTGACCTACTTTTATCCTGTCCATGTTTCTTAGTCTGGTTTACCCAGGGAGGGAGCATTTGATAACTTGGTAACCAGCAAACGTAACTTAATTCTGTGGTCAAGTTGGTAGTTTGTTGAAATTAGCTAAAATGTTATTTTTACAGAAAGTCATATTCACAGTGTTTGCATCCATGATATGGCAGCTACTGCTTGTTTTTTTTTTATCGTTTTGCATGTGTACTCACTAAAATTTTGGTTTAATGTTTATTCCACTGGATGGAGTTGTTATTTATGTTTATAAACATTTATGTTGCTAATTTTTCATTTCTTTTGGTTGTATTTATCTTGACCTTTTTGTGTGCTGTTGTTGATTTCTGAAGAAGATAAATAATTTATTGAATACAATTTCTTTTCTAAGTTTTTGGCTGTATCATGCTTTGTTCTGTCACTTTTTACATTGTCTCAATGAAGGACTCAGTAGTTCTGCAGCAGAAAGTTTGTTTTTTTTCCATCCAAACAAGAAATTTGAAGAAACAAAACCCCAATTTCAGTTCACAAGCAGATAAAAGTGTCTTTTTTTTGTCCAATTCTGAATGTAGTATGCATTTTCTGTATAGATTTGTAATATCATATTCATTCATTCAAGAGCAGTTCAGTATCAACCAAGAATTCCTGAATGTTTTCCTTCCACCATACTTCCCTTTCCTAAACCCAGCAGAAGAGTTCTTCTTTTCATGGTGTTGGAAGGTTTATGACCTGCAATCCTACACCAGGGAAAATATTTTGCAGGCCATGAAACTTACCTGTAATGACATAGGTGTGAATGCATGCCAAGCATAGATCTGGCTTACCAGGAATTATTTCCCATGGTGCCTGGTGAGGGAGAATGTGGCCTGTGATGTAGATTAAGTCCTGTGGACTGACCCAGCACAGAAATGATGCTGTAGAGTAGATACTGTATGCATTCTGTTGCAGTAATGTATTTTTTTTACTACAAATGCTAAACAGGATTTTTGTTTTTAAAATGCATTTTTTGTTGACAAAATTTCTAAATCTTTATGACCATCATTATGTTTTCCTTTTTTCTATGCTGTGTGTAATAGCTGTTCAGTGATTTTTCTTCGTTTTGGTTGGTCTGATGTGACAACATTGTTTGGTTTTGAGCAGCAGTTTATTTTTGCAGGAAGAGTCAGAGGTTTTGTGAATGTAGTTTGAAAATAGAGTTATGTTTAGAGTTTAGATAAATGGATGGATGGTTTCAGTAAATGTCTTGGCAATTGAGAAACTAATATACATAAATTCCTGCATTTTAGACCTGCAACACAATAAAAAAAACAGTTGGGGTGGGGTAATTTTCATGTTAATAATGAGGTAAAATACTAAAAAATAATGTAATGTCAAACAGGATGTTTTTTGTACAAAAACAGCATCCACAAAAGTCCATCTTTGAGCAGCAAAGATGGGCATATTAAATTAAATTGACTAGACAAAACTATGAAATATCTTGGTACTGTCTGCAAGTAGTCACACTCTACGTAAGAAACACTGTTTTTTGAGTATTTTCCAAACTGTTCCAATTTTTTCTGATTCAGGGTTGAATAATCACTCTGTGGTAAGTTAATGAATGTTAGAGCCCAAGATCCAAATGCAAACATTGTAGTGGTTTTTTTTTTTTTTTGCATTTTCCATCCTGTGTTTTTATTTATTAAATATTGGAGAACAGGAAAAAAATAATGCTGATATATCCAAAAAAAAACGTTGATATATTTTCTATGTGGTTTCTATGTGGCTTCTATATTTTCTATATCACATGATCACAAACTACATGACCAAAAATGCCATGTTCTGTCTTCACTCTTAAAAGACAAAATACAAATCAAAATGCACTGTAAAAAAAATCACCATAAACAGTAAAGAACTGGCAGAATGTGGGCGTAAACTAAAAGCATACCAGTTTTGGCATAGCAGGAAAGAAACAAAGGCCAGCCTGAGGAGAATGCTAGGAGTTCCATACCCTCCTGAGAAAAAAAAAAATCCCAAATGGAGTGTGCTTGTGCTTTACTTTATCTTTTAGGCATATTAGAGGGAAGGTTAGCACAATGTGTCCCTTTTTCTTGCAGTGACTCAACGTGAAGGAGTTGTCCAGCCACAGGAGACAAAGGAGTAAATTACCATATCTCAAAACCAAAGATTACCAGCTAGTCAATTGTATACATTTGTCATACAATGACTGAGTGCTATTTGAGCTCTTAAGTAGACCCTCTGGCAGGTGGTGCCAATCTATATAATTGTCAATCTCAATTAGTGACTGTCCCTCACCTCCCTCTAGTGGTCGGGGCACGACTAGCCACTGCCTGGTTCCTTACCAAAGCAATTATATCCTGTATTCATAAAAACAATAATTAACTGTAAAATTATGCCACAGTATGATATTGTTAATTTAATAGTAAGTTCCTGACAACCCTGCTGAGAGTTATTTACATTTTTACAGTGTACAATAGTGTAAAATAACAGATTACCCATATTTAACCAACTAATTGCAATTCTCTAGCAGTTTGAGACAAGCTGTAAAATGATCCTTAAGGTCTAATTATATACATTAAAGGCTCATTTCATTCATTTTTCCAAGAGAAATAAGCATATTTGTATAGTATAATTAACAGGACATTTTAGTTTAAAAATAAATGTCTGGAATTCAGACAGGCTGAGTGGAGTCAATACAACTTCAAATTCAAATGATAAAACAGTAATATAACATTAAAACAGTTTGGACACAAGCTTGTCATGTCACTAACATTGCAGCCATCTTCAATGCCACCATCTTGGATTCAACCAAGCTTCATCTGTAGCCTAACATCTAAACAGACTGTAGGGTCATAGTCAAGGCACTTATTTAATCTGTGAAGAAGCTGAATGTTGTTCATCTTAAAGACAGAATTGTTGATGTCTGTGGTAGACATTCAGCTAGATGTTTTGTTGAACGTTTATCAGTAAAGGATGACCTTAACATGAAGGACAGCATATCAAACACATTCTGAAACCCTTATGGTCAATTTTCTAGTTTCACAATAAATAATTGTTTTACAAGAGACTGTATGAAGCTATGTTCTAATGAAATTCTCTGTATTTGTAAAACTTAAATTCATGAAACAATAAAACGAGTTGAATCCAAGATGGTGGCATTCAACTGGATGACCATCTACATTTTTGTCCCAACTGCCTGGTACAATTAATTAATTATGTTCTCCAATTAAAGGTATTTAAGGTGTACCCCTCAGGGTTGCCTCATATTTCACCTGTTTTAGTGATGTATTTTGAAAGGATCTACTGTTCTATTTAAGTAACTATTGACTTGTAGTGTTTGCTAGCATAGCCTTAGAACTACAGCTCCAGTTTTAAGCAAAAACAAAACAAAACTTGGACTCCAAACATGGCTTGGCTGACTGAATACATCAGAGGGTAAATGGAAAATTGTGCAAATAAGATTTCTTGCAAAACTGTTTTTAAATGTCATACACTGCTCAGCTTTTTTGAGGTCGACCAGTGGACTCAATAATGCAGTGTAATCAGATACTACTTCTCTGAACTAAACATTCCATGATTCCATGATTTGACACACAAACAAGAAAAGACATTAGCAGCATATTCAGAGAATACATAATTAAGAGAAGTGTCCCCAGCTACTTTAGTTAAATTATCTCTGCAAGACATGATAAATGGCCAAGTTATTACTTTGGCTCTTTATAACTGTCAAATTGGTTACAGTAATGAATGTTGCAACATTGCCCTTGGTTTTCCTCTTCTCTGATTAAGACGTTTATTTGTTTTCCCCTCATTTATGTAGTGATAGACTGAGTAGGTGATTTTCTTGCACTCACACAATCTTCCCAACCTCATGCCCTTTACGCCAGAAAGATCTCTTGTTCTTTAATCAGCCCCTTTCACTAATGAAACTATCCAGCAGAACTAATCAAAACATGTGCGTAATTAATCAACCCATGGCAATCTGGAACCTTTTACAAATTCTTCCAAATTGCCTGTGACATCTCTTTCCATGCTTTAGCTGGAAATCTGGGCACAGTTTTCTGTCTCACTGGAAGCGTCGTACATGATTGCGTGCTTGCAAACCTTACCCTGCACCAGCCAATCTTGGCTCTCAATTCAACCTTCAGTGATAGTAAGTTTTCAAACAGAAGGCATTTCAAAAATACTGGATTTATAGAATAAAACTGAGATGGAAGAGCAGTGGGCATCACTTAGGGAGGCTAACCCTTTATTAGGAGGCCTGGGGGCAGGCTCCACCAGCAGAATTTTTAATGGCTCCAAAATGTCTGTGTATCATGAACTTTTAGGCTTTTAGAGTAACAATGAACAGACAAAATGGCTATTAGGTTAAATCTGAGGTATGCAACTAATTTGTCTCTATATATATATTATATATATATTAATGATGTACTTCAAAAATTAGACTACTATGAAAAAATTTATTGTTGTTCATAATTGAATTCAAAAAGGTAATCTGTCATATTTTTCATTCATTACAGTTAAAGTAATATTTCAAACCGTTCAATGTCGATCAGGCTTATAGCTCATAAAAATCCAAAATCTTAAATTATTAGAATATTTCATTTCAAGTTTGAGAAAATTACTTTTCAAACAGTATCAACAATAAAACAAAAAAAAAAGCCTTAAAATTGTAACAGACTAACTGTAGATGTAATCCAAGTAAATGTTTTATGACTTTGCTTTTCAAACATAGACTGAAAAGTGTATGGGAACAGTATGCTCTTTATCTACAAACATTTTCCCATGTTAGCTACAAATCCTCAATCATAATCAAGTATTTTATCATCATTTTCAGGGCCAAGTGAGTACTTGAGTTAAATTTTCTTAACCTGGATTATCAAGCGTACCCAAACAGGATGAAAGACTTAAGCGTGAAATGGTGCAGATCACTGAATGGTCCCTTGAAAAGAAATATTATCATTAATATTTCTGATTTTATGAGTTATAAGCCATACTTATCAACATTAAAACAAAAAAAAGACTTGAAATATTTTTTTCAAACATTCATTTATCATGAAATATGTCACTTTACATGTAATGAATATAAAATAAATGAGTTTTTTATTATTAAATTATGAACACATCTACATTTTCACAATTTTTTGGGATATACAATAGTACATACTATTAATCTGTTAAATCTATCTTTAAAAAAAAATATTATTATAACCCTGCAGGTCCTAAATATGGCATCAAATGTGTAGATTAATACAGCCTCTGTTGCATTTGTGTTTAAATGTATAATAAACTAGGTGATGGAAGTTTATGGTCATAGTGGCATCTGCATCATTATTATATTTTCTTGAATTTCTACCCTAAAGTTTAAAGAACAATCACTCACTTTCCTCTTGACATTAACCTCCATCAGCTGCTTCTTCAGCCTGTCAGTTTCATTCAGCTTAATTCTCTTCCTCACCAGTCTGTGTTAATCACACATTATTTACATATAATTAACACAGACAGTGATACAACAACTTTACAACAACTCAGTGATTAATGATCAGTGATTAATGAGAGATCCACTGTTTGATAAAATTGTGGCCTGTGCAAAAGTCATGGCACATCAAATATTGTATAAATTGTATAAATATAGTTTTTTTTTCACTTTGTTAAACTCAGAAAATAAAGAGATGCTGTGCAGAAAATTCTATAGAAAATATGAATTTGTTGCATGTGGTGCTGAACATTTGTGTGCACTTTGTAGTTCTACAGTTACAGACTGTAGTCCATCTGTTTCTCTGTATACTTTGTTTCTTTCTGTTCTTAAATGGTCAGGACCCACACAGAGCATCTATTATTTGTGTGGTGGATCATTCTCAGCACTGAGAATTTGTGTGAGAGTGTTTTGCTGGTACTAGTGGATCAGACAGAGTATCTTCTGGACAACTGCAAACCAAAATCATCCCACCAACAGCATCCTGTAACCACCAATGAAGGACTAGAGGATGACCAAAACAAACCGTGCAAAAGATGAGCTACTGTCTCTAACCTTACATCTACAAGGTGGATGAACAAAGAAGGTGAGTATAATAGAGCGTAATACTGAGAATGATTAAATAATAGCTGCCCAGTGATTGTCCTGTGGAGGTCTTGATCATTAAAGAACAGGATGAATGGAGACTAACACAGCACAGAGAAACAGATGGACTATAGTCTGGTGTATACCTATGAGCTGACCTGGCAGTGAGTAAGGAGGAACTATTGTTTCAACTTTCACTTTAAAGGTTGGTGAATATATTCATCAAATATAGCCAGTAATGTCAGATTTAAGGTTATTGTCTAGGCAGGACATTATACTTATCTTACTTATACTTTTACTTAGGACTTATACTTATCTAAGCCCAGGACAGTTCCTTACCTCAAACAATGCCAATGTATTAATAGTCTAATAGACTTGCTTAGTGGATTCTGACACTGTATGACTATTATCTATAAAAGTATTTACATGTAAGGAATTAAAAATCAGTACTGTTTTTGAGAATTGATGCAATATGACAAAATATAATATTGCAATATACAAGTGTATCAATGTTTTTTTATTCACCCCTAGTAAATATAGCTAAAGGTTTAGGAGGGTGACTCAAAAATGATTCACACTTTAGTTATATTAAATTTCTGTTGGCTGCAATGTCTTATCAATGCTTTTTGCACCAGGTTTCTGTCTCCATAATAACTACTGTGCAGGGCTAAATATGTTATATTGGTTTATTTCTGACTGCAGTGCAACAAAAATGGCTGCCCTGCTTATGGTTTGAAGGAAAGTAGAGCAGCATATGCAGTGATACATTTGCAAATGCATTTGGACATATGTAAACTAAAAATATACTAATAATGTAAGGAAGGTGAAAGTTTCCTAAAAAGAATCATTGGTGACAAGACATGGATTCATCAACATGAGATTGATATGAAACAGAAGAGTGTGAAATGGAAATAATCTCAATTGCTCAACAAAAAAAGTTAAAAAGTCAACCATCAGATGGAAAATTAAGATCAACCAATTTAGCCAATGTGATTTTTCACACAATGGAATTTGACCTCCGCATTTAACCCATTCGTGCAGTGAAACACACACACTCACACTAGTGAACACACTAGGCTGTGAGAATTTGTGCCCGAAGCGGTGGGCAGCCCTTATCCACCGGCACCCGGGGAGCAGTTGGGGGGTTAGGTGCCTTTCTCAAGGGCACTTCAGTCATGTCCTGTCTGGGGATCGAACCAGCAACCTTCTGGTCACAAGACCAGATCCTTACCACTAGGCCATGGCTGCTTAACTGATTAACTGATGCTGACAGTTTTCTGGGTCCCCTAAAAGAAGCCATAAGTGGATGAGGAATCACATCTGATGAAGAGGTGAAGATAGGGGTGCATTCGTGGTTCACAGCTCAGCCAGAAACATTTTTTAGTGAATGTGAAAGCTTGTTGATAGATGGACAAAGTGTATTGAAAAGCTGTGAGATTATGTAAAAAAAATCTACTTTTGTCTGAAACATGATTAAAATAAATTCACCTTGACTCACCCTGTAATACTACTAACCTGGGGTGCATTTCCCGAAAGCGATTGAACTTAGCGATTTACAAACAACTTTTACAACGATGTAACTTTAAGAATGTAATTTTTCTGACTGTTTCCCAAAAGCCTTCTTATCTTCCAAACTTACGAATGACGTGACGCAATTACTAAAGAATATTTGAAAAAGAATATTTGAATGTTTATGAATTTGTGTGCTGAGTGTTGCATTTGTCAAAGGATGATCAGCGGCCTCTTTCGTTTTTCAGACAGAACTGCACGTGAACTTCAAGTTAAGAACAACTTGGCCAGTTATGAGAGGGTCAGACCACTTGTAGATTTACAAACGAGTTTAAGTACGACGTGGGTTACGAAGGTTTTCAGGAAACACTCGTAAATTTAAGAATGTTCGTAAGTACGAGGTTATGAAGTACTTAGCGTTAAGAATGTTTTGGGAAACGCACCCCTGTATGGTGCAAGGCCAAGACCATGAAAGAACATGATTTGTCCTAAAATGGTTAATGTCCCTGATGTACAACATGTATAAGAATATCAGGAGAAGACACATATTGCATGCAGTTTTATGTACTGACTGAAACAATATAAATAATATTATTTGATTTGTTTGAACCCAAAGACAAGAGTAGACTAAAACTTAGGGCAAAACATAATTGAACATAGCAATTAACTTGTTCTATTTAATGAGTTTTACAATTCATCCATTTGTTATCCCACTCGTTTAATCCTTATCAGGGTCATAGTTAGTCCCCTACCCCCTCACTGGGTGCAGGGCAGTTCAATACACTATTCCAATTAAGCCCAGGACAGGGCGCCAGTTCATCGCTGGGTGCACACATGCATACAATCTAACCGCCATGTTTTTGGACTGTGGGAAGAAACCCACTCAGACACAGGGAGAACATGGAAACTCCACCCAGATGGGGACTCAAATCCAAGACCTCAGCACTGAGAGGTGAGCGGGCTAACCACCAAGACAACCTGCTGCCCATTTACAAATCAATCACTCATAAAGATGTACCACTAGCTAGTAGAAAAACAGCTTCATTTTCATTCTATATTAGTCTTGTTAATATTCCATTTGAGATTTATTTTATACTATAATCAGTGATTAAAGCTTTTGTTTGTGTAGGAAACATTGCCATAAACCTGCAAACCAGCTTATTTTGTTTTCCTTTTGATCCTGGATGTTCAGCAGGGTTGCATGTTCAACAAATTGTACTTTCTCACTACCAATTATTATATTACTAACAAAGCCCGAAGCTCACCTCCTTCCTACAGATAGCTGAGTGTTTCCATTATTTAATATTTTTACAATCTCAAAGACATCTGTGGCTTCTTTCACCCGTTTGAAAGTGTAAAAAATAGCATGTTGTTGTCAGACCAGTGAGACTTGTGCAGTCTGGGTATGGCCTAACCTTTTCAAGCACGATTTCCAGGAGCCTTTCATTCCAGATGGGCCTTCTCCGAGGGAGTGTGGCCAATGTCAGTCTGCCTCAAAGGGAAAGGTCAACTCACTGGAACATACAGAGCTGCAGAGACACGGGCACACCTACCTGCACACCAGCCAGACTCAAAGAGACAACCACATAGCGAGAGTGAATAATGCTTCACCCGACAGGAAGACAGGGAGACAAAGCCAATTAAAGTCAGCCTGTCAAAAAGGTTTAAAAAATGTGTATAGTAGACCTCTTTCCTGATCAATAACCTTAAAGAAGACAGAGCTGAGACACAGATTTTTTTGTGTCTGACTCTTTACTATACATTCTCTTACATTGGTGGTGAAATGTTGCTTTTTAACTGTACTAAACCTCAAAAATTATGCATTGATAAGTTAATCAATTTTAAATATAATCTAAATGGAAAATATTTCAGATTTTGTAAACTAATAATATTCATCAATTAACCATAACATTTAACTACTTTCACCTTGTTCTTCAATTAACAGGACCCCCACAGAGCAGGTATTATTTGAGTAGTTGATCATTTTCAGCATTGCATTGACACTGATGTGGTGGTGGTGTGTTAGTCTGTGTTCCACTGGTATGAATGGAGCATACACAGCAGATCAACATTAAACACCTCAGTGTGACTTCTGTACTTAGAAGAGCCCGCCAACCACAATTATGCAGCCAAAAGCATCCTGTGACCCCCAATGACAGACTAGAGGATGACTATCTCAAACTGTGCAACATGAGCTACTGTCTCTAACTTTACATCTATTAGATGGACCAACAAGGTACAAGTATCTGTAACTAATTGAGTGCAGTACTGAGAATGATTAAACAATACCTGCTCTGTAGGGGTGTTGACCATTGAAGAACAGGGTGAAAGGAGGCTAACAATGTAATAAACTACAGTGTGTACCTATGAGCTGACCTGGCAGTGCAGAAGGGGAAACTATTGTGCCAACTTCCACTTTAAAGGTTGTTGCATATATTCATCAAACATAGCCAGTAAACAACCCTAAGGTGATAATTTTTCAAAATGATGGGTCTAACCTGTATCAGCCCAGTACTTAAGAGAATAGTTCAGTGAAAAAAAATCAAACATACTCAATTTCCCCTTTACCCGAACAGTAATCAATCAGACAGTGTATGTTCAGCGTCTGAAATTCTCTTCTTTAGTTTTCACTAGAGTTATGAGGCTAATGTTAACAAGTAATGAAAGCTTTTACACCAGCTCAGTGCCAGTGCTGTGCTAGGCATGTGGGTGCCCCAAGCACAAAAGCTGTATGCCGACAATAGTTTTTTATACAGTAAATAAATACAAGTGCATGTCTAAAATTTGAATATTGAAAAAAAAATTATTTGTCTTCATAATTTATTTCAGAAAGCTAAAGTGTCATTTGTTATATTTATTTAATGTAAGTCGACATTTCAAACTTTGTTCATTTTGCTGTTGATAAGCATTGCTTATCAGTATCTCAAATTATTAAAATGTTTAATTTGGAGTTTGTGTAAATTACTATTCAAACAGTATTTATACCTTAAGTCTCTAATCCTACGATTGCTGCATACCTAAGATCAAGCCACTCCAGAACCAGAGAGAACATCAGAAGTGTCTTTTAACTGGGATAAGAACTAGACTGTTGTTTACTTGTCTCTTTTCAAATAAAAGTGAATTTCCATTTCATTTGGAAATTAAGGTCTGGAGCAAGAGTGTAGAGGCACAGAATCCAGTGTGCAGTTTTTGCAGTCTGTTTGGGTGCCATGTCATCTGCTGGTGTTGGTCCACTGTGTTTTATCAAGTCTAAGGTCAACACAGCTCTCTACCAGTAGATTTAGAGCACTTCATGCTTCCATCTGTTTATATTAATTGCGTAAATTGACATATTTCAATATTTTTAGTTCTAATGCAGATTCTGTTTCAATATTAATTTACTAAATATTCTAATAATGAAATTTTGGATTTCAGATGTCCATTAGCTATACGCCATACTGATCAACAAAGGCTTGAAATATGTCCCTTTATATGTAGTGAATATAAAAAATTTACACAATAAAATATTTTCACAAGATTAATGTTTTTGATGTGGTACTTTATTCCCTTTTGACCCCAATAACATTATTTCTTGTAAAGCAATAGACATAATGAATAGACTGTTTATAGCTGTATGCATCCCAGGCTTGTCATTTAGAATTATAATCTCAATCTTATGACATTTCACTGTAATGACGCATGGCATGTTGAGTGTCTTCAGAGATGAGGGACTGAGGGGGGCATTTGGCAGCTTGTGGGGTCTGTGCCTCCCAGAGCACAGCAGGTTTAATTGGCTCTGCTCCTGTCTGCCCTTTATGAGTTAATGAGGGAAAGCCTGAGCACTGACTCAGTTTGGGGTCAGCAGCCACAGGCGATGCCACCGTGCCCTAGCAGCCAGTCGACCCTTTAGAAGCCCCGGCAGAATTCATCATTCACTCCGAACCCTGCTGCCCACTCTGCTTTCTGTTCTGTAACTGATTCTGCCCCAGGTTTATTAGAATGACCCACTTAAGTGTGCGGCTTCATTCACAAATTGAAATGGCTCAACCCATCAAGTGTCATGTCTGTGGCCTTGTTCACCCTCCAGATGAAAACAATTATGAATAATTAAAAGCTTTTTTTTGACCTGCCAGGGTTCCATGTAGCTTCCACAGACACAATAATTTATCCTCAGTTTCTGAAAGACCAGAAATTGGGTTACAAAATATATACAATCAAATAGAGTTTAATCAACTCCTGATGTAATCAAACAAAATTCAAGATTAGATGTTTTGTGTTCATCTGATTATTGTTCCTTCAGAGAAATAGGTTTCCTGTGTCCTCCCACAGTCTAAAAACATAGAGATCAGGTGATCAAGTGCATTCAGCAATGGGTTGGTACCCTAAACTGGGCTTGGCTAGGATAGTCTGTAACACCCTGACCTGTGCCTGTGAGGGGCTAAGGGACTCAGTGTGACCATGATCAGGATTAAGCAGATAAGATAATGGATGGATGGATGCCATTAACACAAATTCTATTTGTTCCCACAAGTCATTTGTAATTCATGTTGAGACTTGACCGTGCATGGCATCTCTCATTAAGAGTAGAGGAGTAAAGGCTGTTTTATACTTTGAGTGTTGCACAAATGATGATGCAAGGCTTGTCAATTTGCAGGGACAACAAAGCTTTTATGCTCACTTGTGGCACGGATCAGAAGAACAGCAATATTCTCCTAAACACTAGGTGGCCCTCTGTGAAAAATACCGGTCTGAACTGCACAAAGAGGCAGAAGAAGACATTTAACCAGAGAATGAACATGTGGGATGAAGATTTGTTGCTTGAGGGAGAGGAGTAATAAATAAACTCAGTAAACTCAGTGGGGGATTTATTTTTAGAATTACTAAACATTTCACCAGCTTTGAACACCATTTCATATACAGTGGAACCTTGACTTACGAGTTACCCAACTTATGAATTTTCTGAGGTACAAGCTGTCGCTCCATAGTTTTTTGCTTTATGATGAAAGTCGAGATCTGAGTAATGAGTCACTAGTGAGTGTGAGTGAGTACAGATATCACTACTTCCCACTGCAGAGAAGTGCTGCAGGGCTTTGTAAACAAACTTGTCTCACTCAATTTGTAAACATTTTGAAATGGATGAAGAAACAAAGCTTTTTAAACAGGATTTTATTGCCCATCAAGTGAAATGCCCTTCAAGTGAAAGCGAGGAAAGTGGCGAAAACGACAAGCATCACTGAAGAAGATTGACCTTCAATGTAAATATGTTTAATAAAACAGTTTATTTACATTCTATTTTATTACGTATTATTATTTTTATACATTTTGTTACTTATAAAGTCCATTTTATTTAAAAACATGTAACAAAACATGGAACAAATTAATAACATTTCAATTCATTTTAATGGGGAAATGCAATGTAATATACAAGCAAATTGAATTGAGTTTCGTGACTCGTGAGTCAAGGTTCAACAAAAATTTTATAGTGTAAGGCAAGTGTGTACATAGTCTTAAGTAAAATGCTTTAAAACATATGTCTGAACAAGCAAATAAGCCAACCCAGTTCCCTCATTAAAGAGTCTGTATCTACTTATTTCTGCCACCAGTCTCTCTTCAAAAGTCTCCTTAAAAAGTGATCATTCGTGATTAACTATATGAAATTCTGAGATTCATTGCTATATATATATATACATATACAAACTGGATTCCAAAAAAGTTGGGACACTAAACAAATTGTGAATAAAAAGTGAATGCAATGATGTGGAGATGGCAAATGTCAATATTTTATTCGTAATAGAACATAGATGACAGATCAAAAGTATAAACTGATAGAATGTATCATTTTAAGGGAAAAATATGTTGTTGCAAAATTTCATGTCGTCAACAAATCCCAAAAAATTTGGGACAAGGCCATTTTTACCACTGTGTGGCATCCCCCCTTCTTCTTACAACACTCAACA